>JAQQFT010000381.1:0-28401 GCA_029582265.1 Zoroaster sp. YZ-2022 | reverse complement strand
AAAAACATAAAATAAAACAAACAGACAAGTGTTTATTATACTCAGACTCCAATAAAACAAAAGAAAACGCAGGTTGAATGAATTCATGCCACAGTCAAAACAACTGTTTTTATTTTGTGCCGGATACCATTTGTTTGGGCAAACCGGTCACTAAGCACAAAAAGCGGGTACACCAGACTCCAAAAGCGGGTACACAGACCCTTAAAAGTGGGTACACCAGACCCTTAAAGCGGGTACCAGACCCTTAAAAGCGGGTACACCAGACCCTTACAACAGCGGGTACACCAGACCCTTACAACAGCGGGTAGACCAGACCCTTACAACAGCGGGTAGGCCAGACCCTTACAACAGCGGGTACACAAGACCCTACAAATTGCTGGATATGTCAGTTAAAAACCAAACATTCTTGGGTAGGCCTACACCAGGTTAACTTTACCTCCATGTCTGTATATAATTATAATAAAATGACAAAAGCATGTTTAATAACATAATCAAAAGATACAGTTGCGCTTCCACCGATGGAACATTCAGTCGGAATCATAGCCTCATGAAACTTGCGAGCGCTATGGCAACCATACCCAAACATAACGAATTTAATGACATGAATACTGTAATTATTACAGGTTGATCACAACTCACCAAAATGGGGTTAATGACTGTCTGAACCCTACAAAAATGCCACCCGCGCCAAGCGCGCCCACACAGAGAAAGACAGCCACAACCCCATCTTGGAATGATGAAGTGATGGTAACACAAACAAAACCAATTCATCAATAAATTGTATTTATTTATTTATTTATTTATTTATTTATTTATTTATTTATTTATTTATTTATTTATTTATGCCGAGGACGGACGTGTTTCTTTTCGAGCTCCCGTGTAAGGCCTAAATCTTAGCTCTCTCTGACCTGGTAAGGTCCTTGTATTTATATTATAGTGTAATTTATTGTATATAGATACCCATAGACCAAGCCCACCGTGTAAGTTTCTGTTATTTTCGTGTATTTTATGTGTATTTTTTGTTTAGTTTGTGTAGTCGTTTTTTGCTGGGCTGGCCGCCATGGCCAGTCAGGCCTGGAACATCAGACGTGGGTCAGCCAAGCGTGGCTGGCCCCAAGCCCGTGTTCCTGGTGACGAACCGTTCGCGGGCGTCACCAGGAAGAATAAGGCGTCTTTCAAGTCTCATAGACAATGTGTCCATTGAATCCTATATGCAGGAATTTAACAATTGTATGCCAGCACACATTCATGTTGTCTCTGCAAGTAGAATTTCTAATAACCGTATTGCCGTGTACCTGGGTTCTAGAGAGGAGGTAGCCGAAGCTATTTCGCTGGGTCTTACCCACGGCGACTCCTTTCTGGAACTCAGCCCCCTTGTTCAACCAACCACCCGCCTAACCTTGTCTAATGTATATCCGAAATCCCTAATTCTGTCCTTCTTCACAACATATCGAGCTTTTGTAAAGTTGTATCCCCTATCCGGCCCATATCCCTTGGTTTTAAGAACAAACAGCTGTCCCATATAATGTCATTTCGCCGCCACGTCCAGGTCCTAGTCAAACCCAACGTCACTCTCCCCAGTCACATTAATTTCTCCTTTTCTGGTGCTAACTATCGTGTTTTTTATCTACAGGTCGGTGCGATGCTTCAACTGCGGTGAGTATGGCCACATCAGTCGCTCCTGCAAGAAGCCCCGCCCCCCACCCGACAACGACGAAGAACCACAAGAACCGACCAACCCCCTCAACCCCCCACCAACTTTCGTTCACGGTAAGAATAAGAAATCTGACCCCAAACACCTCCCTAAGAAGTCCAACCCCTCCACCGCCCCACCCACCACAGAACCCTCTAATACCACCCCACTAGCCGGACCCTCCAAGGCCGCCTTTTGTACCCCACTCCGTCGCAGGAGGTTTTCAAACACAAATTGTCCCCGTCCCTAAGCCCCGCCCCTTTCACACCTGGGGGCTCCTGCGGCAGGGTCACTCGAGAGCAGGCGCCTCCTCTGCGGGCCCTCAGCCTCATCCGACAAGCCGGTCGCAGCTTCGGCTGCGACTGCGGCCAGTGGGACAAGTGGTCCTGCTGGGTGGAGTCTGCCGCCGGGACCTCGTCCGGGTCCTCACAGGTGAAAACAGCCCTTAAGTCACCTGCTCGTGACAACCCAATTCTTATTTTTGGCACTCCCCTCCCTCACTGGGCTCTTCTCTGAGGCTGTCACCAAGCCTGGCTTTCGCCCCAGAAACCTGAAGATGACACACCTCACCTGGTATCCCTGAAATCCCCGCAGCCCCAACGTAAACTAAGGAAAAAGGCCCAAGCCCCCGAACCCCAGAACCCGACCCTCTCGCAGATCCTCAACCACGACACACCTGATGACACGACACACATGGATTTTGACACTCAGCCCTCCTCTAGTCCTCATCACTCCGCTACCCCTACTCTACCCCTGTCACTAGCCCCTCCCTGCTCCCACCCACCCCTTCCCTCCCCTCAGTCCGCCCCAGCCCCACTCCTGCCCATAGCCCCGCCCCTACAGCTAGCTCCACTCCCACTCCTAGCCCAAGACCCGGCCCCCACCCTGTCCCCATCCCTGCCCCCAACCCAGCCCCAAGATCCGTCCCTAAACCTACCCCCACCCCCCCCCCCTCCACGTCTACCCCCTTTCCGAATTCCGTAGTTGCAGCATCGGACACCGACTCCTCTACCTGGGATGGTTCACAACCATCCACTGATGATGAATCATCCCAGATAGTGCTTCCTATTATGCCCGGTCCCCTAAACGAGTCACAAATCGTTAAATTCCTGTCAAAAGTAAAGTCACAAAGAAACCCCATGTCCATCGCCCAGACCTTCACCAAGGACATTCAGGGCCTCATACAACAACTGAGGCCCTTAAACAATAGTTCCCTGGTGCCCTACAACATGCAGCATAGGATTCGCAAACTGGTTAAGAAACTCGAATCCTAATTCATGATGGATAGACTGTACACTCTCATTTCCTTGCTTATGGCGCTCTCGGTAGTTACCCTTAACACTGGAGGCTGTCTTGATACTACTCGTAACGTCACCTTTTATCATTACATGTCTAACTTAACCCCAAGACCTGACATCATATTACTGCAAAACTTACACATTAACGGAAAAAAGTCTGTGCTGGAGAAACTGGCACAATTACACTAATTGTGCTCCTGGTACCACACCTGGTTCAGGGGTGACCATTTTAACGGAATAATATCAACCTTGTAGCCTCCAGTGTTATTGTTGCTGGCCACATCCTCTTTGCCCAAGTTAAACATAACAATTCTGTTTTTAATATCTACAACTTTCTCGTCCCCAGAAAGACAGCATCGCTTTGTCCTTTTTGACAAATTTGATTCTCACTGTGGCCAGCAGGCCGAGGGCGCCATTCTCGTCGGAGGTGACTTTAACTGCACGCTTGATCCTCTTATGGATCGAGCGGATGAAATGACCGAGCATCGTCCCCGAATATCAGTGGCTCTCAAAAATAGTATGAATAATTTAAACCTGTGTGATGTTTGGCGCAGATTGAACCCTACTAAAAAAATTCACTTGGATGCGAAAAAACCCTTTGCTCCTGATCAATTTTTCTAAAGCTAGGCTTGACCGTGTCTACACCTCCGCCAATCTCTTACCCTCAACACGTACATGTGAAATTCTATCTTGCTCTTTGTCTGACCACTCTGCAGTTCGCCTCCGCCTAAAGCTTCCTTCCCCTCAGCATAGGGAGCGCCTACTGGCAATTTAATAATTCTCTCCTTGATGATAAAATTACCGTGAAATTATACACCTCTTCTGGTCCCAATGGCAAAATGAAAAATCCTCTTTTAACAGTATAGGCATGTGGTGGGATTTGGGCAAGGCCCAAATCAAAACCATAACAAAAATATAGTTCTAAAATTGCTAAAGAAAAGCGCTCGTCTTTCTCCCGCATAAACTCCTACATCCAAGAACTTCAATCTGCGCCAAACATCACACCCGAGACGCAGCAAATCTTAGAACAACAACGTAACGAATTAAATATTCTCCTTAAAAACCAAGCCCAGGGCGCCCTCGTCAGATCTCGTGTTCAACATTTAAATGAAGTGGACACGAGCTCATCCTATTTCTTTAACCTTGAAAAACATCACTCTCAGTCTAAAACCTTGTCTAGCATTCGCCTCCCCAATGGAACAATTACCGAAAACCCCGAAGAAATTAGAAAACACTGTCGAAACTTCTATGAACAGCTTTACAGCCATGTCCCAACTGACGAGGGCGCCCTCGGATCCCTTTTATGTAATTTAACAAATTTGGATCCTCGAGACGCCGAGGACCTTGATACTCCTCTGCGTCTCGACGAATTAGACTATGCCGTCAGGCAACAGCAAAAAACAAAACGCCGGGTTTTGATGGCCTTACTTCTGATTTCTACACTTTCTTCTGGCCTCTTCTAAAAATGATTTCTTCGATGTTCTAAATTTTGCCGTTTTTCTGGCTCCTTCCACGCTCTTTCAACAAAGCCATTATCTCCTAATCCCTAAAAGGTGACCTCTGCGAAATTTCAAATTGGCGGCCTATCTCGCTCCTTAATACGGATTACAAAATTTTGCCAAGCTGCTTGCGAATAGACTAAAACAATTTATTGGTAATGTTGTACAAGATGATCAATCCTACTGCGTCCCTGGGCGCACAATCTATAATAACCTGAACCTTTTACGTGATGTGATTAATTATTGTAATTTTAATGATCTTCCTCTTGGCGTGGTCAGCCTTGATCAGCGCAAGCGTTTGACAACGTTGACCACGTCTACCTTTTCAGTACAATGAGCCATGGGGTTCGGGGACAAATTTATTTCACACCTCAATCTCTTGTACAGCAGCGCCGAGAGCCACATCAAAGTTTGTGGCTCTTGACCGCGCCGTTTCCCTTTTGAAAGGAATTCGACAAGGCTGCCCGCTCTCGGGCTGCTGTACTCGATTGCAATTGAACCCTTTCTTAACAAACTTAGAAATGAAATGCAGGGTCAAAGTTTTCTTTTACCTAATACAAACAACTACTGCTCGGTCTCGGCCTATGCTGACGACGTCACAATTTTCGTCACTTCCGACTCGGGCTTTGAAACAATTCAAAGGTGTACAATCTTTCAGCGAATCTTCTGCTGCGAGTTTAAACTATGAAAAATCCAAGGGTCTATGGGTCGGCTCATGGACCGGACGAGCGACAAGCCCCTGAACTTTCACTGGAATAATCAGGGCTCGTTTTTCTGGAGTTCACCTGGGAAATAACAACAATTACAACAAACAAAATTGGGAAAATTGTAAAGCAAAACTCTCCAAAACCCTGACCAGCTGGAAACCTCTCTCTCCCATATTTTCTTTCAAAGGCAAAGTATTAATCGCCAATCAAATTGCTGCCACCAAAGTTTTCACTCTCTCGCCGTTTTGTCTTGTCCCGAAAACATCTTAGGTGAACTCCAAAGATGCTTGTCGACTTCGTCTGGTCCCACAAACGCCATCTCCTTAAAAACAAATTCTTCATCAGTCTTGTAATAAAGGTGGACTTGGTCTGGCTTGTCTCCAGGCACGCAGCCTCACTTTCAAGTTCAAACATCTACAACGTTACCTTCAATTTAATACCCACCCTTGCTTTTTGATGATGGACGTATACTTACGTCAATATAAACGTTTAGATTTACATTACCAACTTTTCCTACTTAACTTAGAACCCAAATTTTTCACCAGCTTGCCAGTTTTTTACAGTGAGGTCTTGCGTGCCTGGTTGACCCTTGAAGCTCGTATTGAAACACCTCCGGACTCTATCAACCATGTCCTAAATTTACCGGTAATTTACCCACCTTTAATCGATCCCTTGCCGGGCGGCACGGCTTTCGCCTCTCGACTCTGGGACAACAACATCTATCTCATCAAGAACCTACTCAACATCAATACTGGAAAGTGGCTTCAAGCTCAGGAACTCCAATTGTCTTCTGCATCTTCTCGTCCTTTGTCATCTCGTCTTTTGAGTAAAGACCTCTCTCGCCTGCACCAGTCCTTGACTTCGTCTTTCCCAACGCTTTTCAACTTGACTGGATTCCTTCATCTCCCTGCTCAACTTCGCGATGTCCCCTCTCGCCCTACTTCACCCGGCCAGGTTCTCTTCGATGTCGACAAAGACGCCCTTTCTTCAACCTCTAAGACTTTGTACAGTTTCTACAACCAAATGAACGACTTACCTTCAGCTCCACCTCCCTGGCACGGACTTGGCTATTTTCCGCCTTCCCACCACGTTCCTTGGAAGGCAATTTATCAATTTCCCACATCCAAGAAAGAAGGGGACGTCAATACAAACTTCTACATAACGTCTTACCCTCACTACCGGTCCAACATCATCTAAACCCCAGCATCTCCTCCACCTGTGGATGGTGCGGCGAGAGAGGCACAATTGTCCACCTGTTCATCACTTGCCCATCCATTCAACCTGCTCTTCGTCTTCTCCATCGGCTCATCGACCGCCTCCTACCCAACCTCGCTATCAGTTTCGACACCTATTGGACTCTCATTCCCTATGCTCAGAGTCGAGACAAAATAGCCGTCCGCCTGGCAAACTTTCTCATTATTAGCTTGAAAAACAAAATATATTGGTTATACCGTACGTGCAGTAAATCTGACCCTCTCACTGTCTGGCAATACCGCCTCAAAAAAAAAATTATCCTTGAACTTAATTACTACACACTTATCAATTCTATCTCATCTTTCCTTGACAAGTGGTCAATCAATAACACCCTTTTTGTCTACACTACCGGTAAACTGACATGGTTAATTTAATTACAACATAAATTCTTTCTAATGATTATAAAACATATATATACTTGTAAATACTGTCTTTCAAGGAGTTTTTGAATAAAATGTTTCCTTGAAAAAGTAAAAAAGTATTTATTATTTATTTATTTATTTATTTATTTATTCCCTCCCTCCCCAGGTCACCGAGGCGTGGGTAGTCGCCGCCCCTCCTCGGCGGGACGTGGTGTTTTTTCACCGCCCACCCCGGTGGCCTGACTTTTTCCCAACAGGGGCCTACTGACAGTGGGCACGAGGTGCCCACATCCAGACGCCAGTGGGCCCCACTCCTTTTTTCCCCTTCCCTCCCTTCCCTAAGTCCTCACCTTCCCCGCTTAAAACCCTCCGACGAGTGTGACCACCACATCAATGTGGCAGAAGTTATTTATTTCATTGTTTTTCCCAGAAAAAAAAGCCACACATGCCTGGGAGTCATTGATATCCTAAAGTGGACCATTCCACATATCTTAGAAGGGGTGTCAGTTCCCAGAGCTGTGTAGTTTTTTTTTCCTGGGCCGGAAAAGAAATTGCTGCCATATGTATGTGCACAAAACCAACCATCCATTGTGTACACATAAAGACCTACCCAGATCTAACCCTCTGATAAGTGGAACCATCTGTTTGGCATCTGTATGTGTTCTTTGATGTCTTGCGGCGTGCCAGTGCCTGGCATAACCCATCCAACCCCCCCAGACAGAGTGTCTGCATTCTGTTACACCATGGTTACACACTGAAGAGATATGGCTGAGAGATATGCTGCATAAGTATATGGCTGTTTGGTGTTTGCCAGGTCATACAGGAGAGAGCCACACTACACAGCCGTCGTGTGTCATCTGGGGTTGTAAATAATACTAGACCATAGCAGGGCATGTGTGGAAGTCATTTGGATGTAACAAATTAATTGGGAATGTATAGATAATACTTTTAATATCATTAATAGGGGTGCCACAGCAAAGTGGCCAGGTACCACGTTCGAATAAAGTGGTAGGTACCTCCCTCGTCGGAGTGTTAATTATTACTGATTCTTGCTGATCGCTATTTTTTGTTTCAATTATTATACTGATTGATTTAATTATAATTCATGTATATTGATCTCATAAATTGACTGTCAAGTTCTGATTTAATTATTATTCTTTTAATTCTGTATATACTGTATTCCTCAAGGATTTTGAAATAAAGTTTTCCTTGAAAAAAGTAAAAAAAGTATTTATTTATTTATTTATTTATTTATTTATGCCGAGGACGGACGTGTTTCTTTTCGAGCTCCCGTGTAAGGCCTAAATCTTAGCTCTCTCTGACCTGGTAAGGTCCTTGTATTTATATTATAGTGTAATTTATTGTATATAGATACCCATAGACCAAGCCCACCGTGTAAGTATCTGTTATTTTCGTGTATTTTATGTGTATTTTTTGTTTAGTTTGTGTAGTCGTTTTTGCTGGGCTGGCCGCCATGGCCAGTCAGGCTGGAACATCAGGCGTGGGTCAGCCAAGCGTGGCTGGCCCCAATCCCATTGTTCCTGGTGACGAACCGTTCGCGGGCGTCACCAGGAAGAAATGGGGCGTCTTTCAAGTCATAGACAATGTGTCCATTGAATCCTATATGCGAATTTAACAATTGTATGCCAACACACATTCATGTTGTCTCTGCAAGTAAATTTCTAATAACCGTATTGCCGTGTACCTGGGTTCTAGAGGAGGTAGCCGAAGCTATTTCGCTGGGTCTTACCCACGGCGACTCCTTTCTGGAACTCAGCCCCCTTGTTCAACCAACCACCCGCCTAACCTTGTCTAATGTATATCCCGAAATCCCTAATTCTGTCCTTCTTCACAACATATCGAGCTTTTGTAAAGTTGTATCTCCTATTCGGCCCATACCCTTGGTTTTAAGAACAAACAGCTGTCCCATATAATGTCATTTCGCCGCCACGTCCAGGTCCTAGTCAAACCCAACGTCACTCTCCCGGTCACATTAATTTCTCCTTTTCTGGTGCTAACTATCGTGTTTTTATCTACGGAGGTCGGTGCGATGCTTCAACTGCGGTGAGTTTGGCCACATCAGTCGCTCCTGCAAGAAGCCCCGCCCCCACCCGACAACGACGACGAATCACAAGAACCGACCAACCCCTCAACCCCCACCAACTTTCGTTCACGGTAAGAATAAGAAATCTGACCCCAAACACCTCCTAAGAAGTCCAACCTCCACCGCCCCGCCCACCACAGAACCCTCTAATACCACCCCACTAGCCCGGACCCTCCAAGGCCGCCATCTTGTACCCCACTCCGTCGCAGGAGGTTTTCAAACATAAATTGCCCCGTACCCTAAGCCCCGCCCCTTTCACACCTGGGGGCTCCTGCAGCCAGGGTCCTCGAGGGCAGGCGCCTCCTCTGCTGGGCCCTCGGCCTCATCCGACAAGCCGGTCGCAGCTTCGGCTGCGACTGCGACCAGTGGGGCTAGTGGTCCTGCTGGGGTGGAGTCTGCCGCCGGGACCTCGTCCGGGTCCCCACGGTGAAAACAGCTCTTAAGTCACCTGCTCGTGACAACCCAATTCTTATTTTGGCACTCCCCTCCCTCACTAGGCTCTTCACTGGGGTTGTCACCAAGCGCAAGTTTTCGCCCCAGAAACCTGAAGATGACACACCTCACCTGGTATCCTGAAATCCCTGCAGCCCCAACGTAAACTAAGGAAAAAGGCCCAAGCCCCCGAACCCCAGACCCCGACCCTCTCGCAGATCCTCGATAACGACACACCTGATGACACGACACACATGGATTTTGACACTCAGTCCTCCCCCTCTAGTCCTCATCACTCCGCTACCCCACACTCTACCCCTGTCACTAGCCCCGCTCCCACCCCCACCCCTTCCCCCTCCCCTCAGTCCGTCCCTGCCCCCACTCCTGCCCATAGCCCCGCCCCTACAGCGAGCTCCACTCCCACTCCCTGGCCCAAGACCCGCCCCACCCCTGTCCCCATCCCTGCCCCCATCCCTGCCCCAAGATCCGTCCCTAAACCTACCCCAACCCCCCACCTCCACGTCTACCCCTTCCGAACTCCGTGGTTGCAGCATCGGACACCGACTCCTCTACCTGGGATGGTTCACAACCATCCACTGATGATGAATCATCCCAGATAGTGCTTCCTATTATGCCCGGTCCCTAAACGAGTCACAAATCGTTAAATTCCTGTCTAAAGTAAAGTCACAAAGAAACCCCATGTCCATCGCCCAGACCTTCACAAGGACATTCAGGGCCTCATACAACAACTGAGGCCCTTAAACAATAGTTCCCTGGTGCCCTACAACATGCAGCATAGGATTCGCAAACTGGTTAAGAAACTCGAATCCTAATTAAATTCATGATGGATAGACTGTACACTCTCATTTCCTTGCTTATGGCGCTCTCGGTAGTTACCCTTAACACTGGAGGCTGTCTTGATACTACTCGTAACGTCACCTTTTATCATTACATGTCTAACTTAACCCCAAGACCTGACATCATATTACTGCAAGAAACTTACACATTAACGGAAAAAAGTCTGTGCTGGAGAAACTGGCACAGTTACACCCCCAATTGTGCTCCTGGTACCACACCTGGTTCAGGGGTGACCATTTTAACCCGGAATAATATCAACCTTGTAGCCTCCAGTGTTATTGTTGCTGGCCACATCCTCTTTGCCCAAGTTAAACATAACAATTCTGTTTTTAATATCTACAACTTTCTCGTCCCCCAGAAAGACAGCATCGCTTTGTCCTTTTTGACAAATTCGATTCTCACTGTGGCCAGCTTGCTGAGGGCGCCATTCTCGTCGGAGGTGACTTTAACTGCACGCAGATCCTCTTATGGATCGAGCGGATGAGGCCGACCGAGCATCGTCCCCGAATCTCAGTGGCTCTCAAAAATAGTATGAATAATTTAAACCTGTGTGATGTTTGGCGCAGATTGAACCCTACTAAAAAAATTCGCGGATGCGAAAAAACCCTTTGCTCCTGATCAATTTTCTAAAGCTAGGAACGACCGTGTCTACATCTCCGCCAATCTCTTACCTTCAACACGTACATGTGAAATTCTATCTTGCTCTTTGTCTGACCACTCTGCAGTTCGCCTCCGCCTAAAGCTTCCTTCCCCTCAGCATAGAGGAGCGCCTACTGGCAATTTAATAATTCTCTCATGATGATAAAAATTACCGTGAAATTATACACCTCTTCTGGTCCCAATGGCAAAATGAAAAATCCTCTTTTAACAGTATAGGCATGTGGTGGGATTTGGGCAAGGCCCAAATCAAAACCATAACCCAAAAATATAGTTCTAAAATTGCTAAAGAAAAGCGCTCGTCTTTCTCCCGCATAAACTCCTACATACAAGAACTTCAATCTGCGCCAAACATCACACCGAGACGCAGCAAATCTTAGAACAACAACGTAACGAATTAAATATTATCCTTAAAAACCAAGCCCAGGGCGCCCTCGTCAGATCTCGTGTTCAACATTTAAATGAAGTGGACACGAGCTCATCCTATTTCTTTAACCTTGAAAAACATCACTCTCAGTCTAAAACCTTGTCTAGCATTTCCTTGCCTCCCCAATGGAACAATTACCGAAAACCCCGAAGAAATTAGAAAACACTGTCGAAACTTCTATGAACAGCTTTACAGCCATGTCCCAACTGACGAGGCGCCCTCGGATCCCTTTTATGTAATTTAACAAATTTGAATCCTGGAGACATGGAGGACCTTGATACTCCTCTGCGTCTCGACGAATTAGACTATGCCGTCAAGCAGCTTGGCAAAACAAAACGCCGGGTTTTGATGGCCTTACTTCTGAATTCTACACTTTCTTCTGGCCTCTTCTAAAAAATGATTTCTTCGATGTTCTTAATTTTGCCGTTTTCTGGCTCCCTTCGCGCTCTTTCAACAAAGCCATTATCTCCTAATCCCTAAAAGGGTGACCTCTGCGAAATTTCAAATTGGCGGCCTATCTCGCTCCTTAATACGGATTACAAAATTTTTGCCAAGCTGCTTGCGAATAGACTAAAACAATTTATTGGTAATGTTGTACAAGATGATCAATCCTACTGCGTCCCTGGGCGCACAATCTATAATAACCTGAACCTTTTACGTGATGTGATTAATTATTGTAATTTTAATGATCTTCCTCTTGGTGTGGTCAACCTTGATCAGCGCAAAGCGTTTGACAACGTTGACCACGTCTACCTTTTCAGTACAATGAGAGCCATGGGGTTCGGGGACAAATTTATTTCACACCTCAATCTCTTGTACAGCAGCGCCGAGAGCCACATCAAAGTTTGTGGCTCCTTGACCGCGCCGTTTCCCTTTTTGAAAGGAATTCGACAAGGCTGCCCGCTCTCGGGGCTGCTGTACTCGATTGCAATTGAACCCTTTCTTAACAAACTTAGAAATGAAATGCAGGGTCAAAGTTTTCTTTTACCTAATACAAACAACTACTGCTCGGTCTCGGCCTATGCTGACGACGTCACAATTTTCGTCACTTCCGACTCGGGCTTTGAAACAATTCAAAGAGTGTACAATCTTTTCAGCGAATCTTCTGCTGCGAGTTTAAACTATGAAAAATCCAGGTCTATGGGTCGGCTCATGGACCGGACGAAGCGACAAGCCCATGAACTTTCACTGGAATAATCAGGGCCTCGTTTTTCTTGGAGTTCACCTGGGAAATAACAACAATTACAACAAACAAAATTGGGAAAATTGTAAAGCAAAACTCTCCAAAACCCTGACCAGCTGGAAACCTCTCTCTCCCATATTTTCTTTCAAAGGCAAAGTATTAATCGCCAATCAAATTGCTGCCACCAAAGTCTTTCACTCTCTCGCCGTTTTGTCTTGTCCCGAAAACATCCTAGGTGAACTCCAAAAGATGCTTGTTGACTTCGTCTGGTCCCACAAACGCCATCTGTAAAAACAAATTCTTCATCAGTCTTGTAATAAAGGTGGACTTGGTCTGGCTTGTCTCCAGGCACGCAGCCTCACTTTCAAGTTCAAACATCTACAACGTTACCTTCAATTTAATACCCACCCTTGCTTTTTGATGATGGACGTATACTTACGTCAATATAAACGTTGAGATTTAAATTACCAACTTTTCCTACTTAACTTAGAACCAAATTTTCACCAGCTTGCCAGTTTTTACAGTGAGGTCTTGCGTGCCTGGTTGACCCTCGAAGCTCGTATTGAAACACCTCCGGACTCTATCAACCATGTCCTAAATTTACCGGTAATTTACCCACCTTTAATCGATCCCTTGCCGGGCGGCACGGCTTTCGCCTCTCGACTCTGGGACAACAACATCTATCTCATCAAGAACCTACTCAACATCAATACTGGAAAGTGGCTTCAGCTCAGGAACTCCAATTGTCTTCTGCATCTTCTCGTCCTTTGTCATCTCGTCTTCTGAGTAAAGACCTCTCTCGCCTGCACCAGTCCTTGACTTCGTCTTTCCCAACGCTTTTCAACAGATTGGATTCCTTCATCTCCCTGCTCCAACTTCGCGATGTCCCCTCTCGCCCAACTTCACCCGGCCAGGTTCTCTTCGATGTCGACAAAGACGCCCTTTCTTCAACCTCTAAGACTTTGTACAGTTTCTACAACCAAATGAACGACTTACCTTCCAGCTCCACTTACTCCCTGGCACGGACTTGGCTTTTTCCGCCTTCCCACCACGTTCCTTGGAAGGCAATTTATCAGTTTCCACATCCAAGAAAGAAGGGACGTCAATACAAACTTCTACATAACGTCTTACCCTCACTACCGGTCCTCCATCATCTAAACCCCAGCATCTCCTCCACCTGTGGATGGTGCGGCGAGAGAGCACTATTGTCCACCTGTTCATCACTTGCCCATCCATTCAACCTGCTCTTCGTCTTCTCCATCGGCTCATCGACCGCCTCCTACCCAACCTCGCTATCAGTTTCGACACCTATTGGACTCTCATTCCCTATGCTCAGAGTCGAGACAAAATGGCCGTCCGCCTGGCAAACTTTCTCATTATTGGCTTGAAAAACATAATATATTGGTTATACCGTACGTGCAGTAAATCTGACCCTCTCACTGTCTGGCAATACCGCCTCAAAATAAAATTATCCTTGAACTTAGTACTACACACTTATCAATTCTATCTCTTCTTTCCTTGACAAGTGGTCTATCAATAACACCTTTTTGTCTACACTACCGGTAAACTGACATGGTTAATTTAATTACAACTTTAATACTTTCTAATGATTATACAATATATATACTTGTAAATACTGTTTTCAAGGAGCTTTTGAATAAATTTTCCTTGAAAAAAGTTTACAAGTGTTTATTATTGTTATTTATTTATTCCTCCCTCCCCAGGTCACCGAGGCGCGGGTTGTCGCCGCCCCTCCTCGGCAGGACGTGGTGTCTTTCACCGCTGCCCACCCCGGTGGCCTGACTTTTTCCCAACAGGGGCCTACTGACAGTGGGCACGAGGTGCCCACATCCAGACGCCAGTGGGCCCCACTCCTCCTTCCCTTCCCTCCTTCCCTAAGTCCTCCCTTTCCCCTTAATTTTCTGATGCCGCTGTTTGCTCTGTCAAGTTAATTTTACCATATAAATTAATTGACTGTGGCTGTAAGTTTACTTGTTAATGTTTCAATTATTGTACTGATTTATTTATTATTCTTTTATCCCTGTACATACTATGCTCTTCAAGAATTTGAATAAAGTTTTCCTTGAAAAAAGTAAAAAGTATTTATTTATTTATTTATTTATTTATTTATTTATTTATTTATTTATTTATTTATTTATTTATTTATTTATTTATTTATTTATTTATTTATTTATTTATTTATTTATTTATTTATTTATTTATTTATTTATTTATTTATTTATTTATTTATTTATTTATTTATTTATTTATTTATTTATTTATTTATTTATTTATTTATTTATTTATTTATTTATTTATTTATTTATTTATTTATTTATTTATTTATTTATTTATTTATTTATTTATTTATTTATTTATTTATTTATTTATTTATTTATTTATTTATTTATTTATTTATTTATTTATTTATTTATTTATTTATTTATTTATTTATTTATTTATTTATTTATTTATTTATTTATTTTGTGAGCGGACGTGTTTCTCTCGAGCTCCTGCGTAAGTCTTACATTTTAGCTTTCCTGACCTTGTATGGTCCTTGTTTTCACTACAATTTTGTATTATATTGTATGTAGATATTGCTAGACCAAGTCCACCCTGTATATTTGTTCATTTTGTTGTATTTTAACAAATTTTTGGTTCATGCTTGTTGGGTTCTTTGCTTTGCTTTGCTGGCCATCATGGCCGCGCGGGCAGGTCCCTCCACTGTTGGGCGTCCAGGCGTGTCCACGGACGCCCATACCAATCCCATTGTTCCTGGTGCCGAACCATTCCCGGGCGTCACCAGGAACAATGGCATTGCATTTCAAGCTATAGAAAACGTGTCACTCAATAACTATCTCACCAGTTTTCTCTCGTTCTTTTCCCAATCTTCGTATCTGTTCAGCGAGTAAATTTTCCAAAATCGTATCGCCGTTTACCTGAGCTCGAGGATGATGTCGCCGACGCCATATCCCACGGGTTGACGCACGGCGACTCATTTCTCGAGCTCTCCCTCTTGTTCAACCTACTACTCGTCTGACCCTCTCTAACGTGTACCCCGAAATTCCAAACTATGTCCTTGTACAAAATATCTCTGAGTTTTTGTAAGTTGTATCCCCTATCGACCCATACCCATAGGAATGAAAAACAAGGATCTCTCTCATGTAATGTCTTTTCGTCAGCAAGTCCAGGTATTGTTCAAATAAATATCACCCCTCCTGACAGCATAAACTTCTCCTTCTCCGGTATTAACTATCGTGTCTTTCTTTCCACGGAGACGGTCCGCTGCTTCAACTGCGGAGTACGGTCATATTAGTAGATCTTGCAGAAACCCCCACCGTGATAATCAACAAAGGTAAGCCGACAATCCCTGAATCCCCTCACATTCAAGCATCAGAAGTCCGACCTAAACATCCTGCAAAACATCCAAACCCTTAACCTCTCCTCAGTCTCTCCCCGAACGCGGCCCCGACCCTTGTCGGGGACCGCGGGCTCTCAACAGCCGAACCCGTCGCAAGCAGCAGAGACCTTGGGCCCCGACCTGCGTCGGGGGCGGGGTCTCTCTGCAGTGCCTCACGCACACGCCTGCTCGGGCCCGGTCCGCTGCGGCCGCTCAGGCTTCTGCTCCGGCCTCTACCGGGGCTTCAGCTGTGAGCGGTGGACGCCGGAACTCCCGATCTCTGTCGGGATCCCCCGGTTCTGATCCCGCAGTGCCCGGGGGCGGTGGTGCCTGGACCCACGCTGGGCACTCCTCTGCCTCCGGTACCGACGAAATGGACACCAACAATTTCATCTGGGCACTCCACCTGCCCGACGAGTTGTATTTCCGATGCCGTGACTAAACGCAAATTCTCCCCTACCAATCCCCTGATGAAGGTCCCGCCTGATTCCCTGAAGTCCTAACTCCCAACGAAAACTAAGGAAAAAAACCCAACCGACTGCCCCCACAGAACCCAGCACCCCCACTCTAACCCAAGCTCTAGACTTCACCCGAAAACCCACGGCATCGCCAGATACTTCCACCCAATCCTCCCCCACCCCTTCATCCCAACCCACCCCCACCCCCTTCCTCCCAAGCCACACCTTTACCTTCCTCCCAACTCACCCACCCCACTCCTTCAACCACCCTCCCTTCCTCCCCAACCCACCCTCTCTCCTTCCTCCCAACCCACCACTCCCTTCCTCCCAACCCACCTCCCTTCCTCCCAACCCACCCCACTCCTTCACCACCCACCCCACCCCTCCTTCACCACCCCCTGACTCTACCCTAGTTGTCCTGAAACCCCCCCCTCTTCCAATCCAAATACCCCTTCCCCGCTCCATCCACTCTTACCACCATGTCCACCTCTGACCGTCTCTCCGTGGATGAAACCAGCGAGGACTCGTCTCTGTGGGAGGAGGAAGAAGCCTATCCTACCTCCCTCCCAACCCTCCCAACCCTCAATAAACCTCTCAATCACCAAGACCTTGTTGCATTCATCTCGTCTGTGAAATGTCAACGGAAACCTATAGAAATCGCGCAAATTCACCCATAACATACCTGGACTTGTTCGTCAACTCAAGCCCTTACGTAACAGCCCACTCCTTCAAAATGCTATGCAGCAGAGGATAAAAAAACTCATAAAAAACTCGATGCTAAATAACACTCTTACCATGGATTTCTTTGTTAGATTCTTTTCCCTCTCCTTTGTAATGGCACTGTCACTAATTACCCTTAACACCGGAGGCTGTTGCAATATCCCCGTAATGCCTCTCTGAAAGATCATTTGAACTTCTTGCCCCAAAAATGATATTATTCTTTTCAGGAAACTTATAACGATAAAAGTAATCACCCCTGCTGGAAAAATTGGCCCAACTACATCCCTATTTGTGCTCCTGGGAGTGCACCGGGATCTGGAGTCACCACACTTATTCATCGCAATATCGAAGCAATAGCCTCCGGTGTTATCGCCAGTGGTTCTATTTTATATGTTAAAGTTAAAATTAATAATGATATCTTCAATATAGGTGGACTTGGTTTAGCTTGTCTCCAAGCACACAGCCTCACTTTCAGATTGAACTGTATTCAACGTTATCTCCAATTTAATTCCCATCCTTGTTTCTGTCTTATGGATTACTTTCTTCGACAACACAAACACTTGAATCTTGATTACCAAATTTTTCTTACTGATATCGATTCCAAATATCTTACCAGTCTGCCTGTTTTCTACAGTGAGGTCCTGCGTGCTTGGATGACACTTGGAGCTCGAGTAGAAACACCCGCCAAATCAATCAACCATGTTATAAATCTCCCCCTAATCTACCATCCTTTTATCCGTGACTTGCCCGGGCGCTCGGTTCTCTCTGCTCGACTCCTCGCCCAGGTGGAGTCAGGCTCGTCAGAAACCTCATCAACCTGAACACCGGCACCTGGCTGAATACTGAGGATCTTCACTTTCCAACCTCGAGTCTCCGTCTCCCTTCACTTCGTATTCTACATAATGAACTCTCTCGCCTGCACCATGCCATCTCTACATCCTTTCCGTCACTCTTCGACAACACCGGACTTCTTCAGGACTTACCTCACTTCTCCACCATCGCCTCTCGCCCTGAATCATCCGGCCAAGTCTTCCTAGATGGTAAAACGGACAGCCTCACTGCAACCTCCAAATCTATCTATGGAAATTTTAATCACCACGTCAACGAGCTCTTTTCGTCTTCATCTACCCACTGGCATGAACTTGGTTTCCTCCCTCCTTCACACAACATCCCATGGAAAGCAATCTACCAGCTGCCAACTTCCAAGAAGGAGGGAGATGTCCAGTTCAAACTCTTCCATAACATCCCGCCGTCTCTTACCGTCCTTCATCACCTGAATCCTGCCATCCCATCATCCTGCGGCTGGTGCGGCGAGAGAGGCACGATACATCACCTCTTCATCATCTGTCCGTCCATTCAGCCCGCCCTCAACCTTCTGCACAAGCTACTTTCGCCTTTTCTTCCTGATATCAAGCTGAACTTTGACCTTTACCAGGCCTTGATTCCTCACGCCCGGGGTCGAAGCAGGGAGACCGTGTGCCTGGCAAATTTCTGGCTTTACCGAACCACAAATTTCTTGAGCACAATTACCAAATTCCTCCCTAAATGGTCCATCAACGATACTCTCTTTACTATGCAAATGACAAAATAACATGGTTGATTTAATTCTGTAATAATTTAATTTTCCCTCCTCCCAGGTCACCGGGCGTGGGTAGTCGCCGCCCCTCCTCGGCGGGACGTGGTGTCTTTCACCGCCCACCCGGTGGCTGACCTTTTCCCAACAGGGGACCTGGCAGTGGGCACGAGGTGCCCACATCCAGACGCTCAGTGAGCCCTACTCCCTTCCCTTCCTTCCCTTCCCTGAGTCCTCACCTTCCCCGCTTAATTATGACTGATACCTGCTGATTTGCTATTTTTGATCAAATTATTGACTGTAAGTTTACTTGTTAATGTTTCAACTGATTTTAATTATAATTCTTTTATTTCTGTATATACTGTGTTCTTCAAAGATTTGAAATAAAGTTTTCCTTGAAAAAAGTAAAAAGTATTTCTTTCTTTCTTTCTTTCTTTCTTTCTTTCTTTCTTTCTTTCTTTCTTTCTTTCTTTCTTTCTTTCTTTCTTTCTTTCTTTCTTTCTTTCTTTCTTTCTTTCTTTCTTTCTTTCTTTCTTTCTTTCTTTCTTTTTACACTTCGCATCAAACTTAACGACTTCGGCCTAAAACTTCCTTGCGACAGTAGATTTTCCCAGGTTGTCTCCGCGTGCGCGACATTACTATTTTTAACCGATAATCGTGGTTTCGACATTGTCAAAGACGTTTATTCTTTGTGCAGCCAAGCCTCTGCTGCTCAGTTAAATTATGTCAAATCAGGGTCTGTGGGTCGGTTCGTGGACATCTAGATCTGACCAACCCCTCCATTTCAATGGAATAGTGAGGTTTGGTCTTCTTGGAATTCACCTTGGCAACTCTAATCATTTCATCCAAAAAACTGGCAATCGTGCCGACAAAAGCTCGACAAATGTCTCTCTCTGGAAACGCTTTTCCTTAAAATGTCTCTCAAAGGTCGAGTTCTGATAGCCAATCAACTTGCCGCCTCCAAACTTTTTCACACTCTCGCCACACTGCTTCCCCAGAATATATCTTAGGTGAATTCAAGGAAAACTTATTGATTTTATTTGGAATAATGGCAAACACTAGTTAAAATCTATTTTATATCAAAACCCAGACAGAGGGGACTGGGACTTTCCTGTCTCAGGCACGCGATGCTCACTTTCCGATTCAATTTATTACTTTCTTTCTCAAGCATCCCAACATCATCCATCGTTTGATTTCATCAGGTTTTATTTCCGCCAATATCGAAAACTCGGGTTCGACCACGAACTCTTCAATTCTGTTATTGATTCCCATTTTCTCTCTCACCTACCCACATTTCACAGTGAGTTACTGCGTGCCTGGATAACAATAAGAGCTCGAATTACAACACTGCCTACCGAATTTTCTTCTTTTGTGAATTACCAGTTAATAGCTCTTTTTCAATGATATTAACAGGGACGGATGGCCTCCTGAACAGCGACTTATGGCGCGTGGGATCCGACTCGTTAAAAACCTGCTCGACGAAACCACTGGTGCATGGCTTCCACCTGAACACTACCGAGAATCGACACTGCCTAGGATATCCACCCGATGTCTCTCCAGCGACTTGGAAAAAACACACAGTATCATTTGTAAACTCTCCAGCGACTTTAACGAAAAAGGATGCCGTCCCGGTCGGTCGTCTTCTCGTCTCAACCGCTCCCCCGCCCCCACCGGACATCACAATGGTGAGCCAGATATTTGACGGTCTGATCGCTCCTACGAAACTATCTACAATAGCATCAACGCCACTATCAACTCCTTTCCTGCCACTACAATCACCCATTGGCACAAAATCGGCTACGTCGATGAGAACACTAATTTCAAATGGAAGGAAACACACCGTCTCCCGACCTCAAAAAAAGGTGACATTCAGTTTAAACTGTTCCACAATTTTTTGCCGTCGCTACCAGTACTCCACCACATCGACCCGAATCATTCTCCTCAGTGCGGGTGGTGCGGTCAAAAAGGCACAATTGACCATCTTTTCATCACCTGTCCGGCTATACAACCATCCTTGAATCTTCTACACACTCTTCTCCAACGTCTTCTTCCACAAACAACCTTGACTTTCGACTCCTACTGGACGCTTATCCCACACGCCAAAGGGTCGCGGAAAGGAAGTCGTCCGTCTCTGCAATTATCTCATTATTAGTTTTAAAGCTGCTATTTACTGGCTTTATCTCAAATCTTTTTGTAGATCCATTAATTGTATGGCGAAATCGCGTCAAACACAAAATTCTGTCCGACTACTTTTACTACAAATCTTCCAATAACTTCTCGCTTTCAAAAACATGGTACATCCATGACGCCATTTTCACTTTAACCGAAAAGAAAATCACTTGGTTTATTTAAACACGATTTCGCCACTTTTTTTCCCATTGTTTATGCGCTTATCGCATTTCTCTTTTTGTATAAATTTAATCTATTTGCTTATGTATTCAATTGAAACTGTCTTATTTTAATTTGTGTATATTGTTTTAATATTGATTAGACAATAAAGTTTCAGTTGAAAAGTCTTTCTTTCTTTCTTTCTTTCTTTCTTTCTTTCTTTCTTTCTTTCTTTCTTTCTTTCTTTCTTTCTTTCTTTCTTTCTTTCTACCTGCTAACAATCCAGTAAACCAGTAGCCCAATGTCAGCCGATTGTTTTGGCATACAGCCAAATACCAGGGGCCAATAATGAAAGACAAGTAATAAACACTTCCACAGTGAGGCGCAATACACAAAACTGATGGCAAGCATTTTGCATGAAGTGCAATAACACGCAACCGGAGAAAGCCCCAGCATGTGATAGAACAATGTAAGTTTACGCTGAGCATAAGACCTTTTATCCTAAAGGTGATAAAAGGTGTAACTTTAAGACGTTTAAGATGTTGTTTAAAAATGGGTTGTTTGCAAAACAAATCATGGAGATTGTGTACATACATGTAATTTTTGTGGTATGCGAATCATTCAATCGATCTCCAGGAGTTGATCAGACCAGTAGGGAGATTGTGGTGAAATGACTTTTGTTTTGCACATAGGGTAAATTAAACTTTGTTAACCCACAGAGGGCGCGTCTACTTTAACGGCGGGCGCACTGATACATGTTGTAAGGTTGTGAAAAGGTAACTTTTGGGATTATTTTATTGTAAGAAGAATTTAGTCTCAGTTTCATCATCACAGGTAGTAGATAAACTAATTGCAATTAATTATTAAAATATTAGAATTGTTATTTCCAACCTTCGGTTCTTTATGGTTGAGTTCAGTAAATTAATTAGGGTGGAGCGTGGGAAGACTAGCCGAGTTACAGGTCAGGGTCTACTTTGTGTGTCCTTTTCTGTGTTGATCATCAGATATACCAGGTGTCAATAAAGATGAGAGGTAATTCCATAATTTTAGGGTGGAGAGAGCGACCTATGGGCCCACATGACCTGATAATACAGTAGAATAATCAGAGAAGAAGGATCGGTTGTTTTCTTTGAATGGACGAATCAAATAGTGAATAAATTGAGCCTGTCAACAAGCAACCCAAATCAGGTGTCAAGCCTCATTGGTCTTCGGACTCTAAATTAAAAACACTACAGTAAGAACAATAAGCACAATTGTAAAATGTAAAAGTAGGTCTTCCAAAGAGTTTACACTATAAATGAAACTGGTATACTCTATTTGGAAAAAGTGAAAGTAAATACTTCCATTACATGTATGTTTATCAAACTTAGCTACAAAATTTTGTTCTGCCTCACACTGTACATGTTGTAAGGAACACCAAAAAATGTTGATAAGGAAAACATTAAGTTTTCATATTTTATTTTATTGAACAAACAATTTTGAAATCATAAAGCTTTATTGTTTTGCAGCAACCACAGCAGCAGCTAATAACAGCACCAACAATGATGGTAGAACAATAAGCACAATTGTAAAATGTAAAGTAGGTCTTCAAGAGGTTTTGACTATAAATGAAACTGGTATACTCTATTTTGGAAAAACAAGTAAATACTTCCATTATATGTATGTTTATCAAACTTAGCTACGGACATTTTGTTCTGCCTCACACTGTACATGTTAGCAAGGAAGACCCAAAAATGTTGATAAGGAAAACATTAAGTTTGCATATTTTTATTTTATTGAACAAACAAGTATAAAATCATTAACTTTATTGTTTTGCAGCAACCACAGCAGCAACTAATAACAGCACCAACAATGATGGTAAGAACAATAACAATTTTAAAATGTAAAAGTAGGTCTTCCAAGAGTTTAGAGCTATAAATAAAACTGGTATACTCTATTTGGAAAAAGTAAGTAAATACTTCCATTACATGTATGTTTATCAAGTTAGCTACAAACATTTTGTTCTGCCTCACACTGTAGATGTTAGCAAGGAACACCCAACAAATGTTGATAAGGAAAACATTAACTTTTCATATTGTTATTTTATTGAATAAACTTTATTGTTTTGCAGCAACCACAGCAGCAGCTAATAACAGCACCAGCAATGATGGTAAGAACAATAAGCACAATTGTAAAATGTAAAAGTAGGTCTTCCAAGAGGTTTACTATAAATGAAACTGGTATACTCTATTTTGGAAAAACAAGTAAATACTTCCATTATATGTATGTTTATCAAACTTAGCTACTAAAATTGTTCTGCCTCACACTGTACATGTTGTAGGAAAGACCCAAAACATGTTGATAAAGGAAAACATTAACTTTTCATATTGTTTATTTATTGAATAAACTTTATTGTTTTGCAGCAACTACAGCAGCAGCTAATAACAGCACCAGCAATGATGGTAAGAACAATAAACACAATTGTAAAATAAAAGTAGGTCTTCCAAGAGGTTTACACTATAAATGAAACTGGTATACTCTATTTTGGAAAAACGAAGTAAATACTTCCATTATATGTATGTTTATCAAACTTAGCTACTAAAATTTTGTTCTGCCTCACACTGTACATGTTAGCAAGGAAGACCCCAAAAATGTTGATAAGGAAAAAATTAAGTTTTCATATTTTTATTTTTCAATTGAGATTCCACATTGTCACCACCAATTAGTCTTACTTATTATCCTCACCATGCAAAGCTACAAGTTTTACCTATTTTTATTTTATTGAACAAACAATTATGAAATCATAAACTTTATTGTTTTGCAGCAACCACAGCAGCAGCTAATAACAGCACCAACAATTCCTTTTATCACCTTTAGGATAAAGGTCTTATACTCAGCAATAAACTTACATTGTTCTATCACATGCTGGGGCTTTCCTCTCCGGTTGCGTGTTATTGCACTTCATGCAAAATGCTTGCCATCAGTTTTGTGTATTGCGCCCTCACTCGTGGGAAGTGTTTTATCACTTGTCTTTCATTATTGGCCCCTGGTATTTGGCTGTATGCCAAAACAATCGGCTGACATTGGGCTACTTGTTTACTGGTTGTTAAACAGGTGGTGCTGATATGCAAATTCTTTTCAGGCTTAACCAATTAAATTGCTCATCTAAGCGTCATTAAACTTTTAGGTTAGGCGGGCGTAATGAATTTATCTTCCACTTTGTCACAGTCACTGGATTAATGAAGGTGCTAGAAAATTTTATGTGACGAAGGTGATATAACAAATCTCGCCTCGGTTCTTCTGCAGCTGGATAAATCGCTTTGGCTTGTGGACTATCAATTAAAAGACATCCTTCAGTTGTTTATTTCGGCAGCTGACGATTGTTGGTGTTGGCGGCTGTATTTTCGAAGCTAGTGTTCCAGACGCAAACATCGGAGGCGTTCTCGACGATTTGTATAGGCCTATGGTAAATTATCGTTGGAATTTGTGCAAGGACAAATCTTCAAGGACAATATTAATTTCCTTTTCAATTCGTGAAGGATAATTCATATGGGACTTGGGTTCTCAACTACAATTTTGGTTTAAAACAATCGATCTATCAACATTATCCAGCGGTTTTGTTCATCGGTTTTCTGTGGTTTCTACGTAAAATCGGCTCAGTTCTTCAATGCCACTGTTCGTGTTACACAAATAAAAGTTCTCCGTTTCCTCATGCTTAGTTTTCTACGAGGCCGCATAGTTCCACTTGTCTTTAGTCATTTCGTTGGATATATATTCAGTTATTGGATTTGACACCGTATTCTTTGGATTTACATATGTTTGGTGGAATTTTGACGTCTCTGTGGTCGCGGCAGTTTGAGCTACCGAACATTATTACAGTAACGTTATAGGCATAGCTAGGCCTCCACTGTTCGGCCCGAGTTTTAACTTAACCACGTTAACGGATAGAACGTCTGACTATTGGGGTTTTCAGTGTACAAAACTGTTATCTTCATTTTCATCAGCACTTTTACACGGGGGTTGCTTCAACTCCTCCAGAGCTTATTTATTGGGACTGAGGTCTACCCGTAACTCATTGTAACTTGGTCCCTAACGGCATAAACTGTGATTGGAACAGTAAGACAGAGAATTCGTTGCGTTGTTGTAGCCGCCGGCTGAGGATATGCCTCGGCGAAGAGCTACCTAAGTACTACATTAGCAAAACTTAACCATGTTCAAGTGCTGGTGGCTGTAATAAATTTAGTTTAGAAATCAACACAGTATAGCTTAAGCGTAACTCTTGTTCTGTAAGATTTGCTTCTGGGGAAAAGTGGTTTTCGCCACAATACCAACTTATCAATTTTGATGACCATGATTCTATCGTCTACAAAAGAAAAAGAAAGAAAGAAAAAAAAGAAAAAGAAATAAAACTGGCGCATTCGAGCTGAGTGCAGTGTGGTAACGACTTCTGTCCGGCCCGTGCCTTAATGGCTTTCATCGCCATTCGCCCCCAATGTTTGGGGCCATTTTCTGTCGTTTGATGGAACCCCGTTAACTCCGGTACCAGTTTAACTCGGTGTTTAGGAACAGTTTCATTAGTGAGCCTAAAATATTTGGCGTTCAAATGCTATCTTGTTGCAACATCCGCCGGTCCCAACTGGCAACTTGCAAACTCGTATTAACTTGTCTATGGGGCGGTTTAAATTTTGCAATCTTACACATTGGCTGCTGTGTGTTTATTTCAGTGTTATCGTGTTCAATTTGTTTTCAATAGGTTGCAATTTGGATCGTTGGGGATTCGCTGGTGCAGTGCCAGAACCGTAAACGCCCGTTCGGCCTTCCTATGGAAGTATTTTGGAAGGCAAAGGTGGGCCAGGTATTGGCGACTGCTGTGTCCTGCTGATTGACCTCAGCAAAGGGCACCTTCCCCAGGTTTCATTATCATTCACTTGGGTATAATGACCTGGTTGATACGAGACGAGTTTGCACTGCGGCAGCGGTTTGCCGTGATGCTTCGCGATTGTTGTTGGGCGTAATCCGGGCTCAACCATTGTTGGTCTGATCATGGAGAATTCTTCCATGGTCTGATGTGCTGCCGCGTGAGTTTTACGTCGGCGCCCGTTCTCAACCGGCCATTGTGCGTAAGCGCTGAACAATTAATCGTTGGGCAGCATCTCAGTGCAGTGTGGTGCAAGTTCCTTGTATTCATCACCCTCAGTTTAAATGGTCGGTGATCAGCCTGTACTTGTATGATGGCGTACATTTGTCTCACTTGGTAATCAGTTGTTCATTAGTAATTTGCGGGCTTATTATTTCACATATGTAGTGGTTTGCGGAACCCGCTTTATTGACGTATTTTTCCTCACTACATTTTGTTGTTATACTGTATGGCAAGTTCTATGTTTCAAAAATAAAAATAAATAAATAAATAAATAAATAAATAAATAAATAAATAGTAAAATTTATTGATGAATTGGTTTTGTTTGTGTTACCATCACTTCATCATTCAAGATGGGGTTGTGGCTGTCTTTCTCTGTGTGGGCGCGCTTGGCGAGGTGGCATTTTGTGGGGTTCAGACAGCCATTAACCCCATCTTGATGATTATGATCAACCTGTAATAATTACAGTATTCATGTCATTAAATTCGTTATGTTTGGGTATGGTTGCCATAGCGCTCACCAAGATTTCATGAGGCTAGGATCGGTTGCCAGCACTGTGAGGTCGCTCCTGCATCGTTCTCCCGATGTTCGTTGTTTTGCTGTAACTACTGTGTTTTAACGTTGGAATTTTTAACTGTGGACTACTGTTGTTGTGCGGAATGTCAAGATGTTTGTGATTCAAGATATCGTTCTTCATTTTCCATGTTTTGTCGACTTTATCTGTACTGTACCCGTTGGATTTTGCTGTGTATTGGGTATGTACTATACGTAGCATTAGCCATGTAGCAATTTTGTGTTTCAATGCTACTACCAGCACTCATCGAGGGTGATTACTCATGATCGATCGATACAAGACCAATATTAAGCGGATCAAAGTACAGCCGTGATTACCTGCTTTCAATTGAATTGTCACCACCAGGCACTACTAACCGTATTGATTGTGGAATTTCTGATCCAACTGTGTTCAAGATTGGCTGCCTTGAATTTACTTCCAACATTCATGCCCATTCATGTCCCCAAACCACGCAACGTGATATCTAAACGGTGGAAGAAAAGGGAAAGGTCGTAAAACTCGGTCGTAAAGTTTCTAAAATACCTGTGATACTAAGCAACAGACGAGGCCCCTAACATTCCTGGACAAATAACTAAACAAATTAACTTGTGTCAACTATCTAAACACAATGACAATCTCCTAAATGTCGGCTATGGAACGCCCGTTCTGTACGTAACAAAGTGTGTCCATCTGTGAAGATATCACTACTAACGATGTGGACATATATGTATTGACGGAAACGTGGCTGGCTGAGAATGATCCAGTTGTAATTGGTGAGATGTTACGCAAGGGTACTCCTTTTAAATTTCCCAAGAGTAGAGTGAGCATGGTGGTATTGGGATCATTCATAAGGCCAACCTCAGTGTTCAAAATTTGCAATCCGGTATTGATACAATATCATTTGAACATGCCAGCAGCTTGATTTTAAAGAAAGGATTATTAGAATTGTCCCTGTATCATCGCCCACGCTTTCTAAGGCAAATGGTCTCAAATCCAAGTTACATTTTTGTATGGTTTGAGACTTTCCTCAATGAAATCAGCCTTTTGCCCCATCAAAACAATGACATTGTTGGGTGCAGTTTCCAGCGTCCATATGCAGACTTATTATCTCAACCGGAACTTGCTACACACTTTATTGATATTTTGGCTGCTAATGGTTTCCATCAGCACATACTTGAACCTACCCACGTTGCGCGGACATACCCTAGACCTTGTTATTTCACGTCCCGAGGATAATTTGGTCTCTGGTTGGAAACTGTTACCGAGTCTAGGCTCTGACCATATATGCGAGATCAGTTGTTGTATACAATTGGCGAGAAACCAGCGCCAATTAAGATCTCAGTATGGTTAGAAACGCACTAAAAATATTGACAAACCAGCTTTCTCAAAATGATCTTTCATCAGAGCTCGAAGATGATTTGAGGGCCCATTCATTGATGGATTGTGTAAAAATATGGCCCACTATCATAACCTGGGGTCCGTGGCACCAACTGTGAGTATTTTGGACACTAGGCCCTGAAAAAGTGGTCCTAATTTGATTTCAAGCGTAGGCCTTTTTCCAAAATGGCTGCTTTTCAGTGTGGACATTTTCACTACCAGGGTAGAGGTGGTTTTCATTGGGATGAGGGGCACTCCTGAAACCTGGACTTTAGACAGTAAATAGAGAAAAAAATAAAGGTTATATATCAGGTTAATAATATTTTTTCTTTTTGGTTTTAAAAACTGTGGGACTTCAAGTATTTTTAATGATAATGATTTTGTGAATATTTCGTATTTAG
>JAQQFT010000380.1:0-28499 GCA_029582265.1 Zoroaster sp. YZ-2022 | reverse complement strand
GTTAAAAATAAAAATTTTTAAATTATTTTTTTAAAAGAATATTTTCTTTCCAAAAAAAAAGAAAAAATCATCAAAAAAAATTTCTGGGACAAATCCCGGGAAGATAAACAGAAAAAACCCCACCCACCAACACAAACAACGGGCAGCCATTGGATTTTTACCTTGTGGAAAAAATTTCGAATTTTTTAAAAACGGTTCTGGCTAAAACTTTCCCGAACAGATTTTTCAGTCACATCGAAAAAAAGCCTCCATCACATTTCGATCCAAAGTAAAAAATTTTGGGAAAAACTTTCAAAAAATAGGATGTGCTTTTCAGAGTTTTTCAAAATAATTGGTGACCCCATCGTTCATACAAGGGTTTTTGATTTTTCTTTCAACTTATAAAATTAACACAAGGGAGAAAAAAAATTTGATTTTTTGAACACCGGTTTGTCCCCGAGAAAAAGGAAAAAGGGGAGAAAAGCCCTTTACCTAAAGTCCAGAGGTAAAGAACCCGTGGGGGGCGACAAAGTCGAAATGGTATTAAAGGGTTAAACCCTTTTATAACCCCTCTGTCAACGTTTTGGGTTAAACAAACCCAAAAAACCAAAAGTGGGGATTATACTTTTCCTTTCCCCGCCCAATTTAGCAGGGGATTTCCCCCGGAAACCCGGCCTTTTTAGCTCTTCTTTTTAGGCATAAAAACCCAAAACAAGCCCCTCGAAAAAAAAGTAACGTTTTAAACATTTTTTGTGATTTTCCCCTGATGGGCCCAAAGAACTGCAAACCCACAGGTCAGCATCTGTAACCCTGTCAAAAACCACGGGGGACCCCCTGCGCCATTTCTTGTGATCATCCTCAAATCGTCCTAAAAAAGTGAAAATACAAACCCGTTGAATACAGGCAAAAACTAATAGCGGAAAAGGAAACTTTTCCTTTTAAAAGTTAACCCAAAAACACGCCCGTTGGGCAAAATTTAAATTTTTATCACCCCCTATCGAGGAAACCACTGCTAATTTTAGGATTTTTGCCCAATGCATCGGGCGTTTGGGGGGTAGAGGTTAAGGCCTCACTAGTAAACAGGAGCTGGTTGAATCCCGCCAGTCGCCGTTAAATTTTTTCCCCAGACACTAAAACACCTAGTATAAGTGCCCCGCCCGGGGAAGGCAAAATTTAAAATTTGTTTTAACCCAGTGTAGCGGGGATCTCAAAGGTTTATTGGGGCCAACCTAAGAGCTAAGACTTTTCAGTAAATTTGAGGAAACTAGGGGGCAAGACATGCAACTTGTAATTCAAAAAAAAGGGAAAAGGCTGGAGCAAAAAACTTTGTAGGTTTTTCAGTTTTTATAGCACTATTAACCCCCTATACAATGTAGGTTTAACAATCAAAGACACTCCCAAAAATTTTTATGTAACCCCAACCCATTGACGTGACTCCAAAAATGCAAGGACATGTGCTTGAGGGTTTAAAACCAAACCACCAACTGTATGAGTTGCAGCTAATTTCAGTACATACACAGCTCTGTGTGACCTCAAAAATTTTTTGGGAAAAACACAAGGGGTTTGATTTCCCCTAACCCACAAAAATAAAAGGAACAATTGGCAATCAACCCAAAAAAACTCAATGACTGGTTGGGGGCTTACTGGGGCCAAACCCCGCCTGGGCAAGGAGGTTAAAAGAAAAGGGGAAAACAGCTGATCATGAAAAGTTGATGCCTGAGGGAAATTTGGCCTTTTTAAATCACCTTAAAAAAATTTAAACCCCCCTATTATCATGTTTTTCAAAGGGGCCCATACTTCAAAATGAACAACCAGACATTTTAAACCCCTTTCAAAGATTAATGGTACCCGCCTTCAGAGATGAGGTAAACTGAAGCACCCATGCTTTGTTTCATTAAAGGTTAACTTGAAAAAAAACCAGTGCAGTAACTTGGGGGGTACCCACAAAAAGGGTGAAGGCCGAACACTTTTTTTTGCCCAGACCCGGGGGCTTTTGGGGGTATCCATTCCATTTTGTGACAGTATGAATATTTAAGGCATGAAAAAAAAACAGGTATTAGAGTTTTTTTGGCTTTTTTGAGACGGATAAAGGGTTAAATAATGTTTTTTCCTCCACAGAATACCCTACATGTAATAATTCCTCATCATTTGAAGAATCAACAATGCCCAAAAACCAATAACCTCCATCCCCAGGTAAATTTTGGCCCCAGTCACAAGGCACCCACAGACACTCATTATTTTTTTTTGATTGTAGGTCCCCAGAGTCACAAGAGCTGTATGTACTTGGTTTTGGTTTGACCCCCGATCCCCGCACAAAGTAAAAGGGTTGGGAGTTTAAAAATTTTGAGGTTTTGGGTTTGCCCCTATCAAACCCCCAACAGTACCAGCCGAATTCCATTTACCCCGTGGGTATCCGTAAAGGGCGGAAAATTTTGCGGGGGGTAGGGGGCGCCACCCCCAAGGGAAACCGGGCCTTTTGGGGCAAGCTCTGGCTTGGGGGTATTTTTTGGGGCTTTGCGTAAACTGCAACGATAAAGGATAGAAAACGGCACCGACGGAAGCCCAGACACCGAGGAAGCCCGCCCTTTAACTGAAGCATCGAATAATGTAGATGGGGGCCAACCCATTTAAATATGGGATTTTAAATGAATGAAATGGTTGAAGGAGTTTAGGGGGGCATAAAGAAGATTTGTTTATTTAAAATCCCTGTTAAAACATGCTTTTATTCAATTTTTATTAGCACAAAAAATTGTAGTAATGGCTTTTAGCTAATGCCTCAAATAAAGGTTTAATTTTTTGGGATAGATCTGCAAAAACATGTTTTTATTAGAAACACTGGTTAATTTTCTAGGGAGGATTTTTGGGGTTCTAGACTTGCATTTAAACATTTTCTTTGATTTTAAATAAAGGTTGTTTCTGAAAACCCCCCCACAGGGAATGAGTTTTTTTTTGCCCCGTCCACCGTTGATTCCCTTTATGGGCCCTTTAAAATTCCCGATCAAAATACGACCCTCCCTTCAAATTTTAAAATTCAAAACTATGGGGAAGGGTTTATAAATTTATCTAAGCCCTTGTTAAGAAATAAAATTATAGGAAATTTCGAAAAAATTGTGAAAGTAAAAAGTTGTTTAACCACTATTTTACTAGATACAAAAGTAAAGATTTACATGCCCTAAATTTTTTTTTTCAAACATCTGTGATTTTATTGTTCTTTCCCTAAAAAGCTTTTGCCTGTGGAAAAAAAAATATGAATGTTTTTGCAATGTTTTTTTAAAAAATCGATTCAAATTGACTTTCCCTTTAAAGAAAAAAACAAGCCCTTTTTAATTGTTGGTGTTTATTTCGATGGTAGGAAAATTATTGAGAAAATAAAATTTATCAGGGTTTTAAAAAAAATTTTATTTGAAAAAATTTAAAGCAATTTAAAATTTCAAATTTTTAAAGCTTTTTGAAAAAATTTAACCCCCTTTCCCATTTTATTGGTTTTTTCAAAAAATTTATTAAAATTTTGGGGAAGTTTCCCAAAATTATACCATTTTTTTTTTAAAAAATCGAAACAAAGTTTTATTTTCTTTTTAAAAAAACAATTTTACAACCATCAATTTTTTTTAACATTTGGGGGTCATTATACCAACATCAATTTTCTGATGACCAAATTTGTGATCAAAAAAACGCCCAAGACGCCCAGATGATCATGCTTTAAAAAAATTTTTTTAAAGAGAACCCTTCACTGAAACAAACTGAAAAACAAACTTAAAATTTTAAATTTTTGGTTAGTCCAGTTGATTATAAAACCCTTAGGTGGCCTTTTAGGTAAATTGAGGAAAGCGTAAAATGATGAAAAAAAACCAATTTGGGCCCCAACATTATTATGGGAGTTAAAAAATTCCACGGGTTTACCTGTGTTTTCCCCCCTTTTTAGAGTTTATTTTTTTAAATTTAAAAAAATTTGATATGTTTTTTTGATGGCACGGTTGGTTTTTTTAAAAAACCCATTTAACTTTTTAAACCCTTTGGGGAAAATGTTGCATGACTTTTATCATAGTTGATCCATCAGTAAAAAAACCCCGTAGTGCGCAATGCAAACTTTTACGGGCCAAGATTTATTTTGTGGATAATGTAACTAGTTTCGGGAAAAAAGCGGGGGATTGGGGAATAAGATACCCCTTTTGCCGGGGGGGACGGATTATATAGTCGGAAGATCACAGACTTTTTGGGGGAAAGACGCCTCAACCGCACAGGGGAATCAAACTTTTTTGGTAAAGAGGACGTTGTGAAATACTCCCCCCGGTTCCTGATTTCCCCATCATAACTTATAAATTTGAAACCAAAGATACAGGCCAGGCCTGAGGACAGCAGTCACTTTTTTCAAAATTGGGAGTCCCGGTCTCCCGGCTTCCTCCAGACCCTGGGGAAAAATAAGTTATTTTGACTTCAGATAAAAATTTTAAACCCCATACTATAATTATCATGGATGGGGAACATTAGAAATTTAAGATGAATAAATTGGATTTTTCCCCGGGTTTCCCCTACTGAAGGCACCCCTTTTTTAAAGGGGTTTTAACCTTTCAAAATCCCTAGAGTTAGGTTTCCCCATGAAATACGAGAACACACTGATCACTAAAAAATATTCAGGAAAAGATCAGGTTATCTACAGGTTTTAGTCTTAAAGACGTTGTTGCAGATTTTTAAAACCGAAAAAGACTCCGGGAAATTTTAATGGTCCTTTGGGGAAAAACAAACCAAACTAAAAAAAAATTTGAAACAATGACGACGTCACAAAGTTTTTTTTTAAATTGTGTTTAAACATAAAAAAAATGAAAATTTGAATTTGGTAATTATAAAGCCTGAATAGACCAAAACCAAAGATAACCCCGCCCATTCCTGTCGAAATTTTATAAACACGTAAACGATTTTTCCCCAAAAAAATATCCCCAAAAACGTTAAATCGGGACCCCCGCTGGGCAATGGAAAAACGTTGCTTACTCCCTTTTTTTCTCCCGAGATCCCCCGACACGGGGGTTTTTCCTGGTTCCCCCCGCGTTTTTTGGGACCCCCGCCTGGTAAATGTTTCCCCCCAGTGTTTTTACTTTGGCTGGTACATGCTTGATGATTTGATTGCACTACAAAGTCAATGGTTAAGGGGAAAACAAATTTTGAGTGCTTTGTTAAACCATAGGAGGTTAAATGCCAAAACCCAAATTTTTTACAGAACAACTTTTCTTTTTTATAAGTCACCGCCCCCCCTGCACCCAAAAGACTTTTCTTAAATCATATAACAATCTTTTTTGGAGTTAAAAAATGGGGCTCCCCAAATTTTTTTAAAAGACTATTCAAGGACGATTACCCAATGATAAGACCTTTTAGAAATAAAATAATCCCAAAATGTGAAACCCCTTTATAATTTATATTTCAAAATCATTTAAAAAGGGGCGAAAAAGGAATGACCGGGTTTATTGGCAATGAATCAACACTGTATGTTTCGTTATTCCCTTTATCAAAAAAGATAGACATAGTGTTTTGGCAGGGGTGTCAACCCCAAAATGGACTGAAAAAACAATTTTTTCGCAGAAAAACAAGGGGAAACTGTTTTCCCCCAAAAAAAATTTTAATCAAAAAATGCCTGATCTCAATTTTTGCAAAATTTCGTTGTTTAAAAAAATGTGAAAGAAACTGGTCTATGAGGGGGGGCAATATTAACCAACATAAACTTTGATACAATGTGATTAGGTCAATTTAAGTCTAGGGTGACGAATAATTTCTGGTTTCCTTTTCCCTAAACAAGGCTATTCTATGGATTCCTTGTTTTTGCCAACAAAAAGGCCAGAACTACGAACCCGCATTATTCAGCAAAAAAATCTAAAAAATAATTTTTCATCCTATTTTCCCACTTTCATCTATCATCTTTTTTCAGGAAAATCAGCGTATTTTTTAATATTTGGATAGAAAAGATGGGGTTTTCCATTCTTTCCCCACCGATACTAAAAATTTTGGGAAACATCCAACCATTATTTGGGAGCTATTTCCATTAAAGCACTATATGAGGATGTTTTAGGGAAAGGGGAAAAACAATTCCATGAGTCAGAAAAAAAAATTTCAAGTCAAAGGGGGATAAATCCAAAACGTTCCTTTTGGTTCCAAATAAAATTTAATCTTTCCTCAGTACAGAATTTTTTTGTGTGTTTTGTGTGTACATGCAGTAACTGTTTAAATAACCTTTTTTGGTTTTAAACCATTTACTTCTAAATGCAAATGTTTTCAAAAGATGACAAAAATGACCAATGACTATTGTAATCAGCAGAGGGGTTTTTTTCAAAGCGGCTCTGAGTCTGAGGAAAGTATCTTAATTTAAATACCAGCCACGGTCAGACAATAAGATGTTGGGGGCATGCCAACAATAACAAACCAACTATTGTCCATTGAAATTCCCCCTGAAGTGGATAAAGTGAAGAAGCAGACACCCTTTTTGTTTAAACCATGGGGGCACCCATACCACTTATACCCCCTTAAAAGGGCAGCCCTTTTATGACCTCAAAGGGAAATGAATTTGAGGAATTTCCCCAATTATAAAATTAACAAAATTTAAAATAGGTTTTCCGCAATTTAAATTTTATGATCATTTTTATTATAGTCATTCTATTTCCTTTTATCTTTTAATCCGATCAAATTTGTTTTTAATTTTGGGCATTTTTTTTTTTAAAATACTTAATTCAATATTTTAAATTAAATGATTCATTTTGAGTTAATTATTCAAATTGACTGTTGGGGAATTTCATATTTTCTTTTTTTTTCTTTTTCGTTATGTGCAATCGTTTTTTCGTTTGCCCTTCAAATTAAAAAATTTATGGATAAAATTACCAGTTTTTTCTTAGGTTCAAAATCGTTTTAAAATTTTATCAAAAGACATTTATATACATTCCGAAATAATGAACAAAAGGAGGGGTTTTTTTTTTAACTGTTGATCTTTTACTTGATTTTTGTTAACAAATCTGGGGATCTTTATGCTACAACCCTTTTTTTTTACCCCCTTTTTTTTGGGGCCATTTTACTGCCTCTTATTTTAAATTCCCCCTTTTGTTTTTTTGGGCCCCCCCCGAATTTAACCAATCCCAATTTTTTCCCTTTTTGGGGGGTTTTTTTTTTCAAAGGGGAACCGATTTTGGGGAAGGGGAAATTTTTTTTGGAAAAAATGAACCACGGGGGGAAAATTTTCCCTTGGGGGGGGGGAAAAAAATTTTCCAAAAATTTTTCCCCGGGGGCCCCCCCTTTTTTTCCCCAAACAAAAGGCCCGTCCACACAAAAACCTTTTTCACCATTTTGGAAAACCCCCTGGGCTCCGAAAAACCCTGCCCCCAAGTCCCGTTTGGGGAAAAGGGGTTTTCTGGGCCCCCTTAGGCCCACCGGGGGGCTTCTGCCTTTAGCTTCAGGTAATCAACATGCCATCCAAACCGGAAAAAAGGGGCTTTGGGAAAAAGCGGGTTCAGGCAGGGGATGCCCAGGTCTTTTTTCATTTTCTTTAGAGTTAGAAGGGGTTCAAGTCCAGGGCGACTGTCCCCCATTTCCTCGCCCCTCTTTGGGGTTAAGGAGCCCCCCTTTTGGGGAGGCTTTTGCGGGACCAAAGCACATAATCATGAAATGTTTTAAAATTTTTAATTATAATGTTATTTCATTGATTCTATAGGCCCATTTAATGTTTTTTTATTTGAATGGATTCAATAAAATATTAGGGGAGAATGTTGATCCATGCCACTTTTTTTATTCCAAAATTAAAAAAAAAGTAATCTTACCACCTAGTAAAGGGGGAAAAATCGAGATGATGGACATATCAAATTATTCCCGGGTTTTTTTCGAAAAATCAGGGTTTTTGGGATTTAAAAACTTTTTCAGTCAAGTTTGATCTTGCCAACCCCCTTAGTGACCAAAACATGTGCATGCAATGGCAAAATTTTTGGGGTCCTTTATTTTCGGGGGATTTTTAGAAGGGAAAAAAGCCCAAAACCATCATAAAATTGGATTTTAAAGATAGGTTTTCCCCACAAAATCGAAGAATAATTTTTAACTGTTATGTTCCCAAAAATTAAAAAAACCCTTAAAAAAAGTAGGGGTTGGGATATGACTTTTTCCAAATATTAAAAATAGTTCAATTTTTTGTATTCATTTGGGCCCCTTTTTTTTAACATGATATTTTCAAAAATGTAGGCCTTTAAAAAACATGGAGATTCATACTTCCGGGAGTAAGTAGGTAGTATATTTACTAAACAGTATTTTCCAGAATAAGTTTTTATTGGAAAGTTTAATTATGGGGGTTTTAAAAAACAAAAAAGACATGTTTGTGCACAAAGTCAATGGAGGAAAAAGGTGGTGGTCAGAAATTCGTTTGTTACGAATAGAAAAATTTTGGAAAGTTTAAGAAATCAGTTAAATTATAAACAGTTTTTTACAATTAGAAAAGTTGTTCCCCCCCCCCAAAACAGAAATGGAGGAATTTCAGGATTTCGACCCCCGGCGATGACCATTTTTTTAAAATTTTTTTTCTTCAAAAAAGGGTAAATTTAAAACAAATTAAATTAGGGTAAACCGTTAAACCAAATAATGATGATTATAAAGGGGGGTGTGGTGGGGGTAAAAAAAATAAATAAATAAATAAAAATTGCCCACCCCAAAAACAAACCATTAAAAAAAAATTTAAAAAATCAAAAAAAGTGCTGTTGGGAAAGAATATTATCTTATCAAAAAATTTACAAAAAATATTATTTTGGGACTTTTCGATTAACTGCATCAAGTCCCATCGAGTTTTTGCACGACTCCCCATCAGATCTGAAATGAGATTGTTTTTTAACCCCCGGGAAATTTTTAAAGAGTTTTTGTAAAATCCCAAATAAATTTTTTTCCCCCATAATTATAGTTGTACAAAATAAAAAAATAAATCATAAACATAAAAAAGGCAAGGGCACAAATGTTTTCCCCGTTTACCACCCAAATTTATATAATTTTTTTTGTCATGGGAGAATTTTTTAAAAGAAAATTTTTCCCGCCAAACTAAAGAGTTTTCTAAGTAGTATAAGTTTGACAAAAAAGTACCCCCTAGCAAAAAAACTTCACTCCAGAAATCAGCTGAAAACCCTTTGGGGTTTCTGGGAATACAAAAATATTCTTTCAATTATAAAAATGTTTTTATGTAATTTAAAAATTTTTAAAAATTTTTTTCAATAGGCAAATTTTAAAAAAACCCCTTTTCAAAATTTTTCCTTTGACCGAAAAACCTTTTTTTTTTTTTTTCCAAACCCGACCCCCATAATTCATTCCACTAATTTCCCGATAAGGTTTAAAACCTAGTATAATTTTGGGGGAAAAATGACCAAAATTTTGCAATGATAAATTGGGTCGTTATCACAAGGTTGAGTTGTCCAAGGCCGGGGTGAGTTGTCTCGTCATGGCTCAAGTTTTTTGGGGTTTTGCACGGGGGGTAAAAGGTCCGGGCGTTTCGGGTGTCATTTCCAAGGGTGGATGTTTAACCCCAGGTCAAACCAGAAAAAGGGAAAATTTGGGCCGTTCTCCCAGTTTGGGGATTTTTACAAATAAAAAACGCCCCTATCGGGATGAAATTTCCCTCGGGATCACTTTTTGACTAACGGGGAACGCTTTGTTTAAACCACACCACGTTCAAAAAACATCATCAAACCATTTTTTTTAATCAAGAACCAAATATATCTTGGGTATACATTAATAAGAAAAAAATTTTTCGTTCCGACGATCCCGTCCCCAAAAGTTCTTTGGGGTTTAGTTGGGGTCCCCCGTAGCCATTTTTCCCATGAAAATCGGTTTAAGAGTGACCGAACGTCACCAAAAACCATTAGGCGACTGGTCCCTGTCATATCCTTGGCCCCTATGAACATCGAGACAGGCTCCAGGGTACCACCATTGGGAAGAAAGAACGCGTTGTGTTGAAGATCTGACCCCGCCCGAGGCCTGCGTAGATACCAACCAAGGTCGTTCCTCGGGGAGTCAGGTCTTCAGCGTTGAATGGATGTGGGGCCCTGTCATGTGGATATGGTTTTTCAAAATTTAAAATGCATCTTAAGCCCCCATCCTTTTTAGACAGGGGGTTTAATTTTTAAACCCCCCGATTTTAAACATTAAAATTATCTGACCCAATATATTGTTGGGGGGCCTTGTTTTGTTTTTTTTATTTTTATAAAAATTTATTTCTTTTAAAAAAATTTAAAAAAAAATGTTTCACCCATGTTTTTTATTGGGATTGCACAAAACAGAAAAGTTTAATTTTAACCTTCCTTATACAACATGTTTAAATTTTTGATGAACAAAAATGGTAATTTTGAATACATATGAAAACAAAAAAAAAATGAACTAAATGAAAAATGTAAAAAAATTTAAAAAATAAAAGGGTTTTATTTCATTAAAAGTTTTAAAAACAAAAAAAAAGGGAAATTTTTTATTGTTTTTTATTTTTAAAAATTTAAAAAAGTTAATTTTTTTTAAAAAAATACAGTACTTTTTAAAAATTTTTTTTTAAAATTAAAAAATTTGAATTGTAAATTTGTGGGTTTTAAAAAAAAAAGGTTTTCCAAAAATATTTTGAAAATTTTCCTGTTTAAAAAAAATTTATGGAACAAAATAAGGTTTGTTTTCTTTGGTTTTGAAGGGAAAAAACAGAAATTTGCGGGACACCCGGGAAAAAATCTTCTGGTGAGGGTTCCGGGGAAATTTTGGGTTTAAAGACATTTATCAGTACCAAGTTGTCTTCAGTTTTAAAAACCCTTTTTTAAAGTTGATTAATCATCCCCCGAATATTTCTGTCTCAAGGGTAGGAAAAAAAGAAAAAAAATGATTTATGACAGAAATTTGACTTTAATTAATTTGAAAATTACTATTTGTTTTCAAACCATAAACAGAATATTCACAAATTTATTTTTACAAATGTATATCTTGATTCTTATAACGTATGGTATTTACAAACATTTTTCCAGAAGGGGATCTGGCTTTTATTTAACTTATTAAAACTGGAAGAGTCTTGACCATTTGATAATATATAGGCTAGGAATATGTAATAATACCATGGATCAGTTAACATCACAAACCTGCTTCGCATATAAAATTTTTGTGGTCAATCTAATTTTAAATACTTTGCCCATCAAAACAACTGATTCCATAGTTTATCTATCGTAATTAACTCAACATAACCCAAAATAATTTAATAATCTTTAATGAACTTAACAATCCGAAAATATAGCACAAACAACATATTTCTTTAGAATGCACACAAAATTGTCCATGGTCAATTTATTTGAAGAAATAAGAACGCGGTGAACAACGCAATTAAAATCTTATAATGCATTGATCACAAAGTTCAGAATTAGTCTGTGACTCAACATCCCCTTTCACACAGACAGAGCTTATTAACTGGCTTTGTTGGTTCCCCAAGATTTTCATATAAAATGTGTATACTTGGCTGTTGTCCATTTAAATATTGCCTGGAAAAAATATTTGCTTACAGCCAATTGAAATTGAAATTGGCTGGCTGGCTGGCTGGCCCGCTTTTCCCCCTTCCCTCCCTCCCCTTCCCCTTCCCCGCAATTTTTATGAATATTTGGTACTGGGCAAGACTTTTGGTCTATTGATTATGTGGAAAGTGTGTTTGTACAGCAAACCAACAACCTTGCACAGACTTTACATTTACAACCTGGTTCTTTCATTCCATTCTCCATATCAATGCATTAATTTTTTGACAGTTTTTTTTCAGGTAGCTTCAAAATCTTTTTTATCTAATAAAAACATGTTAAAACATTAAGAATAATACAACGAACCTTGAATGAAACAATTAAATGATAAATAAGAAAGTAAATTTTAATTGAAATATTCTGATGTTTCAATAAGCTAAATAAATCTATTTTCATTTTGGGGAAAAAACTGGTAATTATATACGTAATACTCTTTAAAATATAAAAATAATAATCATTGAAACAAAATATCTAGCAAGGATTACCACTCACATTTTAATTCTACTGGGGAAAAAGTTTCATTCCGTTAATAATACCATCTCAATTTATTAGTACCTTTTTAAACAAATATGTATTCTGTATAACATCGATGCAAATTTTTTGTGCAGAAAAAAAAAATCACACTCAACATAACTCCATTTTGATTCTGAAGCTTATTAAAATATTAATCTAATTAATTGATAAAATAATCTTGACAACAACAAAGCTGAAGCCGACCATTCCACTGTGGTCCCGTAAGTAAATGTTATGCATATGATATTCATTTCAATTTACTGTCATAATGGAATGTTCAGTGTAATGTTTATGATCAATCCCTTTCCCAAGCTGACTTTGTCTATTTCCCCTGATGAACACGTCATTACAATAGGACACCATAATTTTTGTATTTTTGCTGCCAATCACCATTTGCAACTTTGCACGCCCCTAAGATAACTTTTACTTTAATAACATGTGGGTTCACTAAATATGTTTTTTATATGCATGCATTGTCAGCATGTTCATGAAGAAACATCAGTTATCTCGGTTTTCTAAGGCAATTTTTACACATAAAGAAATACCTGTTTGTCTTTATTACTGTATTTAGTGTATGTGCGCATATTGCATGTCGACAGGACACACACAGCCAAAATGCACAAGCTTCAACATTTTCTTTTGTCTTAGAACTGGGTGGTCATGGATGTGTATCAGGTGCTGTGATTGGCAATTATGTATGAATGGTGAAAGGTCAATTCAGTGCCCAAACGGATTTGTTGTCTGTGAATAAAAACAAATTAGCTGCTATGTGATATTGTTCTGGCTTTTTTTATCTACAACATAATTACAAATAAATAGTCATCACCTTGAAAACAGCTTTGGCAAATTCAAACTGATCATTTATATATTATGATAATTTTAGTGAGGTATTTTCTTCCAATCTGGAATCTAGATTGTTAACTTCTTTTAACGATGCCCAAACTTCATCTGAAAACGAAGGGAATTGTATAAATTACTTTTAACAAAAAAACAAATGAATGAAATATAATCTTAAATTTGGATGGTACCAGAACACTGATGAGAAATTAGTGTTCTGACATGCGTTTTTAGGGAAAAATGAAATGTATAAAAAATTAAATATAGATTGATGTAATTTAAAAAAACAACAAGAAACTTTCACTGTTTGTTTCTATACGTATTTCTTGTTTTTATAATGATATAAATCCAGACTGGTGAAATTAAAGTAATTAGATCTTAGAGGCTACACATGATCTTGATGGATGGAATGTCAGAATTTAACCATGAATGGACTCTTGGTGTCCGATTGTCTCACTGTGGCGTTGATGCTCCCAAGATGCGTTACTCACTTTGGGGAAAGAACAAAGGGACTTTATGACTAACTCCCCAGTCAATCAATCAATATGAATTTAATGTTTCCCAAAAATTTTTTCAGGGACTTGAAACCAGGGGGTTTAAAAAGTAAAGGTAAAGTATGGATTTGTAATTCAAAAATATCCCAAATATATTTTAATGAAATTTACATAGTGTAAAGCTGATGATTGTATGAGTCCTTTCCTTGAAATCATTTTCTTGAGTAGCGTTTTTTAATGAAATAACTTTCAATTCATATTTCCTAAATTCCATATTTGCGAATGAATACAACAAATCTGCATGCATCAATCCATTCTTGTAAACAAATGTAATAAGCTGAAATTTTCCCGGGTTGGTTGTTACAAGAGAGTAACACATGTTTTGCCAACATTCCCAATGTTGAATCTTCCATTAAGCTTTCTGGAGACATTTTTTAACCCTTGCATACCGGATTATGCGGGCCAAAAGATCCACTGGGCGGTGGAAGTGTATATCCGCTTCCAGCCCCGTAAATTAATTGATTTTCCAGCTGCATTTGATGGGGTTTCTTTTAACAGAAATCTTCAAGAAAGGCTGATAGTTTGGTGAACCATATTGTTCTTGAATGGGAGTGTTATATAATAGATTGGGCTTCGAGCCTGAACCAGGCTTTCAAGAGCTTTCTGAACACAGCCCCTTTCAATTTCAATTGGGGATTTCAAGGGAAATGGGATGCCCAGTTTAGCTTGCCCGTTTATGTCGGTCTAAAACGTTTGGGGTTGAAAAATGGATTTATACCAGCCTCATATCCCGGCCGGGTTCGACCCAGTGCCCCTGGCCCCACAGATATTTCAGGGTTGGCCGCCTCCCCTCACTCAAAAAATAATACTGGGGCGTATCAAGAGGTTAACAAAGTGACAAATGAATTATCTAAAAACATTGTTTAGAAAAGTAAATAATAACAATCTGGCCCCCCTTTAAAAAAAAAATATGGATCTGCTCCAAACAGTTGTCCCAGTTGCCATTTTAAAAAATTGTACCACATGTATTAATGTTATAAATAATGCGCTACTGATATTGTGTTTGCATCTCTGCAGTGCTTAGCTAAACGTCTATGGTTATTGTTGTAGAATGCCCTTTACCCCACCTACTTCCGGGAGTTTCTCCCGATGCCTCGGTTTAAAGGGCCCGGTGCATTGGAACTGCGGGAGGACAGACTGGAGCCAACATCGGCTTGATCAGATAGGACTCCCGGATCCTTGTGCCACTGGTGCAAAGGGGAGTATTGAGGACTGGGGCAGAAAAAGGGGTTGAATGCTTGCCCCCGGCTGGGTTTCGCTGTCATCTCTTCAAGTGGAAACGATCTTGGGTGTTGGGTGATTGTTCCAGGAATTTGAAAAACTGCTCTGTGAATGACTGTGATGGGGAAATCAAATATAAATTTACTTACAAAAAAAATAAACATGAACAGTTGCTTCATTTGGTTTTAGGGAATCAACTAACTGACAACAAGTGGGAGATGAATTAAATTTTGTATGTTTATTTTGGTAACTGATTGATGGATTGACCATGGATTGACTGATGGATTGCGATTTTCTGCTTTTTATAAAGGTTACCCCATCAGCTAAGGCTGCCTTTTAGGCCCTTTTCAACCATATTACATCTAATCATGTACACCTCTGAATGTTAAAAGGGATGGTATAGGATTTGATTCAAAATTAATCAAATTATTGAATTGTTTGTGAAAACTTACTTGTTGTATTATGGTATCATTCTTCCATAGAATATTTGTCTCTAGTTCTAAGGAAATAGAATTTAGGAAAAAAATTTATCAATTTTGTAACCCTTAACAATATCACCATGATGAAATTTATATATCTGTACATCTGTACAAAGGATATATTACTTACATTTTCCCAAAGCTGCTTTGTGGGGTTGTGGTGGGTATTGATGGTGTTCTCCTCCCATGTCCCGACAGCCAAGCCACCTTGATTCTCCAGCACCGATCTTAATGAGAAACGGCAAAATAGCAAACACTCAGTAACAAAAACACTCAAATTTAGAGACGACTTTTGAAGACCAGGAATTCAGTCAACGTTTATGCACAAATCAACCATCTGATCCGCTGTGACATCACTGATTTGCTCTGAATTTGCTCACATTTCTATTGAATTAAACCAAAGAAAATTGCCCCAAAATGTATCAAAACACACAAAATTCGCAATTCAGTATAAATGTAATGTGAAAACATGGATAAGAGTTTTGCATAATGTTTTCAAAAAACAAATCCTATATCATAGTCCCTGTAATGGCAACTATCAATGAGATTCATGAATCGTATTCGCCACCTTTCCAACTCATCTGAGGTGAAGCTCAGCACCCCGCCGATGTTGAGGCCCCTCGGGTTGTTTCTTTGGGCATGGAAGTATTCCAGGACCGGGTTCTTCATCGCGGTCTGGTAAAGATGGACAGTTGAGGGGTAATAGGTTAACTAAAGGAAAGGGGTACAACACTGGTATTTTTTAAATTACGTCTTTTTACACTGACTCTTCAAAATATATTAAATCTAACCTGTGTAAGTTTCCAACGATGCTCATTTTTTTTTCAAAATCAGACCCTGTTGAAATGAAACTTCAAAGGTTCTCAAAATTTTTTATGGCTTTTGAAAAAGGTTGGAAAGCAACTTTTTGAAATATAAAATTCTTTTGAAATATAAAATTTGAAGTATTTGACATATTGGTGATTACTACTGTATCAAACAAGCGTGCACAAGATTGGCTGTTTTTCCTAAAGGCATCAATATGCAGGGAGGTGCCATTGCCAAAAAAAAAGAATTCCCCGGATGGGGCAATTGGTACCCCAATTGAGATTAGGGATTCAATCAGAATAAAAATATATCTCAATCTGGATAGTATAATTGCACTGACACCCTTCAGCCTTAGAACATGATGCACACTTTGTGTAGTTAGTAAACCCTGAGTGATTGACTTATCGACTTTCCCCCTTGGGATTTCGATCCATTAAACCATTTCGACGATGGAAAGCTCCCTTTTTTGGAAACCAAATGAAAATGAGTTCCAACATTTGGTATCAAAATGTGTCCACGAACATTTTTTTTTTTTGTATTTTTTTTTTTGTCCCGACCAGTGAAATACAGATACATGTACCGGTTATTGAAGAAACCAAAACCCTACACATGTATGGTAACTACGAGTCGAAATCAAATAAATGCTACCTATTTGAAAAAATCATTTTAAACACAGACGCAGAATTCAATCGATCCAGCAATTTTGGCTGCAATTGGACATTGTTTCATAGCAGGAAAAACCTAAAAATGCAGGTGAGGGGGCGCCGCTGGACCAAATACCAGACTTTTTTTTTTTGGCCTAAAAAAAGCACCCAGATGATAAGCTTCAATCAGATCATCAAGTTTCATCAAATCAGATTGTCTAAACTTACTGTTTATTATTAATTTTTATTTATACCTGTTACTAAACTAGTTGTTCCACCAAAAAGGCAGAATGCCGTTTATCCGGGTTTGTGTCAACCTCCTCCTTCCTGTCCAGCTGCTACTGAGTCTTGGCGCCATCCCAAAGGGTTCCCCTGTTGCTGCTCGCTTCCTGGATTGGGATAACAAAATAACATGCCAAAAGATCATCTAAATATTTGGGACTTCTATTCAACTAACTTTTTCCTTATTGTTCATTGCTGTTTATCCCCCTCCTTTTTTTTAAATCCCTAACCGTGCTATATAAGACTCATATTATTTTTATAATATTATTCTTGCCATAACAAATTGTCACATTCATTATCATCATTTATCTTGTCCTAGTGCCTACCTGATTAATTTCATAATCACAAAGGGTTTTTTGGGGAAATCCTTGCTGGCCCCTGTTATTCCCAGAAGCAATGTACAGTTAGTCTTGCTCAAGGACACAAGTAGCAGGAGGTGGCAATCCCACCCGAGTCCCCGGAAAATTTTCCAAGACACTCAGAAGCACGGGTATACAGATACCCCGCTGGGTGTAGGGCAAAATTAAATAAATTTGTTTATCACCGACGCAAAATTTTTCATCAACCATAGCATGGTCAGGCTGGATTTGCACCCACTTTCTGATGACTCAGCCATCAGAACACAACTGTCACCACGGCACCCGCATTGTCCCAGAGATCAAAATCCAGACCAATACACACTTTTGGTAAGCGATGTAAATGCATCCCTTTAAAGAACCAATAAAATATTGAAAACCTGTGAATATTTACAGAAATGTTACTGGAAGCGCACAACACAATTATAAAAAAAAAAGGACAGGGTTCACAGACAAAAATAAAAATCCTATGCAATCAGGGTTTACCTGTAGTTCCACATTCTGTTGAAAGCTGTCCTGCCACTTTTCCCTCAGCTCTCACTTTATATCTCTCAACGTCACCCAAACCCGCGCCTCTTTCTCTGTTAATACATCAATTCAGAACTTAATTGTTTTTTGATCTTTTGGCTCTGGTTACCTAAAGAGGTGCTTTACAAAGTGTGCTGTTGGCCCCATGTATTGGCTGTAATTTGTTTGAAAAAAAATGGACAAAAAAACGTTTTTCAGGTGAAACCACGCTAAGGTTTTTATTAGTTTAATGTCTGTAAATCATCCACACTTGATAAAATCGAGAGATGTATCGAAACCAACCTGTAAGTTCAGTACCGTTTTTCGAATATAAGCCGGCTTATCGTTGATTTTACGGTAAAAGTTGCCTGTGGCTTTACCCGCTTATCCGGGTATGAATCTTGAAGAACAAAAACAATGCACAATTAAGCAAAAATCGTTGGTAAACAAAAAATGGTCTGGTCATTGTTGTTTTAGTGAGCGGACCTCAATAGAGTCAATACAGATTTATTCAAAACTTCGAATCACGGCGAGATCTAGTCTGCCATTTCCCAGAGAGCCAATGGGAAAATTCGATCAAAGTGGAAGGAGCAATAGGAAAATTAACGCGTGGAGATCATCGTTCTTGGTTGCCGTGTAGTGATTAATGTACTGTCCGCAGAAAGCGGCAACCAGGGATTACGTCGACATTCGATATCCCAAATCGAAATATTTAATAGTGATAGGAAGGGAACAGCAAAATAGAAATGTCGCAGAAAGCTGCGTGCAGAAATTTCGAGATAAATACCAGAAAGTTACCCAGTTAGGCTGCCCCCAAATTTGGGGGAACTTCACGCATTTTGTAAAATATGCAGCCGGATTCTGCATTAGCCATGGTGGCCTTAACGATGTCAAGAAACACGGGAGTCAAAAAACATCACCCCTAACACAAGCAGTGCTGATTCCTGATGCACGCGTATTGGACATGCGTAAAATGCCAAATTTTACTATTAGTATTACAATTTCACTTGTCAAGGTTGGCAGGTATGCTTTGTCTCTTTCAATTTTGATTCGAACACAACACAAGGGCCCCTTTGGGGCAATGTCCGGACATGAGTGGCGTCGGGCCACTGTGTGTCGGCTTTCCGCGTCAGCTTATGTTGACGATGAATCTTGTTTGGTGATTTTGGGGTAGTCGTTATACAACCGCAGCTTATATTCGGAAATTTGTTTACTGTTTTTATTCAGAAAAATTTTCAGATTTTATTCAATATTTTTGTAATCGGGTAAATTTCAAAGTTGACAGTCCCAGAGATATCAGAAAACACATAAGGGACCATTTTGATCTCCCGTAAGGTTTTTTCCCAAAGTTGTTATTTTTTTAGTACTGAAACCAACCAAAATGTTTCAACATTGGGAAAGGACACGGCTTATACTAGAACCAATTTGAGTTGATTATTTTTTTTTATTTTTTAATTTATTTTTACCCTCAAATTTCATAAAATTGGACGGAAAAAGTTACCTCACCCTTTCCGTCCATTGTTGATGGAAAGGAATTAAAAATAATAGTAATAATCAACTCAAATTTTTTTGGATAAGAATGATTTTCAAAGTTGAAATTTTTGTGGTTTCAGATATTAAAAAAATTATAACATTAGAAAAACCCAATTGAAGGGAAATTTTATTGTTTATTCTTGACAAATTTTCACTTACTGCCTCAAAACCATTTTAAGGTGGGTTATCTAACGTCCTGCTCCCAGCTGTGTAACCTGGTCTTTCTGATTTTTGTAGTGCAGCTGGTCTAAAAACTCTATCTTACTGGCCTCCGTAAACAAAAGTTTTGGATACCAATTTCTCGATAAGAGCGTGGCGATAAACCTAACTGGGGGTTGATTAAGTGGCACGTAACAAGGAAACCCCATGACCGCCAGTAGTGCAGTGCATGCCAAAGCGCGAAATCCGCCCCCCCCCCGCTTTCCAGGAAATTTTGGGGTTTTAAGTGATCCCGGGGAAACACTAAAACGAGGTAAAAAACAGACACGAAAAAGGAAAACCCTTTACCCGAAGAGATTTATTTTAAAAGCTTGAGATAAAATGCGCGTGGGGCCCGGGGGCTTTTTTTAAAAACGGGGAATTTTGCTTTTGCCAACGGTGAGGCCCTTCTATATTATTTGGGAATGAATGCATGAAAATTTTTTGCTTGCCCTTCTTTGGGAAAAACCGGCGCGGGTTATCCCAAAAGTTACAAAGCGGTTATCACATTAAAGCGACACCAGATAACCCCGTAGATAAGCGGGATTTTTCCCCTTTGAAAGTCAGAGGGCCGGGGGGCTTTAAAGCAGGAAATCGGTAGCAAGTCAAATTACAAAATGTAATTTTTAAACACAATTTTTATTAAAGGTTTCGAGCACCATGTAAATTGAAATAAGTTTTGGGTTCTGAGAAAAACCGTGGTGAGATAATTAATTTCAATCAATATTTTTTTTCCAGACCCAAAGGTTTTATATTTTTTTTGGCCTTTCCATGTTTTTCACATTTTAAATTTTCTTTTTATCTGCCAAAACGGGCCCCGTAAACCCACAAAAGGGATTAACATTAAGCCCAATAATATTTTGCAGGTCAAATGGTGAAAAAAAAATGGATTTTTTTATTCAGGGGGGTTTCCCCTAATGATCACAAACGGTTTTCGTTCAAGAACAAGGATAAATGAGTACCAGTAAAAACCCTTTACCGAAAATTCCCCCACCTGGGGCCAAAGAGATTTAAAAAAAAGGTTTTTTTTTAAAAAAAACCCAATTTTTTTTTTTTTTAAAAAAAACCCTTGATACCAAACCAAACCCTGTCATTTTCCACACAAAAAATCAAACTTGAGAAAATGTTGATTTAACTCATTTTGGGGAAAGGTCACATATATTGGCTCTGTGAAGGTCTAATGAACTGGGACAATTACTTATCATTGTTTGAGGATCAAATACATGAAAATTTTGGTTTTTTAAAAAATTTCACTTTCAAAGGTTTAGAGGGACTTAAATTAGACCTTCACAACTCAAATTCTTTTTGAAACAAAGATTTTAAGAGGTTCAGATAAAAACCAAGTCTTTAATGGATCATGATAACTTTCATGGTCCCTTTGCACTTGCACACCGAGGGCTCACCCTTTCAGCACCCCCTCCAAACCCAGTCTATTCCCAGATCTTTCCCCCGCCTGCAGGCCCCTGCCCCCTCCACCAAAGGGGGTTGGGAACCCTAACCCCCTCACCATGCTGCCCCTTTTGACACCAGGACCGAAAAATTTAAAAGATTAATAAATATGTTTAAGATTTGTTTCTAAAAGGATAAATTTTTTAAAGAAACAGCTTTGATAACCCTGAAAAATTTTTAAATATACTTTTTTAAGATAGTAATAAACATCCAGTTATTCCATCGACTGTTATCTTTCCCCGATAAAAAAAATTTAATGTCCTGGACCCACTGTCCATTCAATATTAATAATAAAATAATCGGGACACAATTTTTTCCCAAAAACTTGGGTTGGTCTTTGAAAACTTTGTATTTTTTCCTGCTGAAAAAAGTGCCCCCGCCTCAATTGTGGAAAATTGTTTTAATATCAAACAAATTTTTTGAAATGTATGTTTTTTTAGTAAAAATTTTACAGACAGTTAAAAACTCGAAATTTTAATTGACCAGAGGACCAATTTTGGCATATTTCAGAAAAAAGGGCCAAAACGGGAGATTACAGGTTGGTTTCAACCCAAACCAGAATTTATGTACCAAAAAGGGGATCCTGTCAACCAAGCCCCGGGTTTTTCTTGCGAGCACCCCGACCATGGTAATGGTTTGGGTCCCTGATATACTTCGATCTGATATTACGTAAAATTTTATGAATCCCAAATGACTTTTTTACAAAAAGTGTAAAAATCTCAGGAAATTTTTGGATACGAGTACAGAGAAAATGTTATGCGGGAAGGAAAAAAAACTTCCAATGATCGAAAAAGTTAAAGCCGGTTATCATGGAAATTTGTTTTTTGGTGTTTAAAAGGTTAAATTGTTCAACCCCAACCTTCCCAAATATTGCCGTAACCCACTGGAACCAAACCGCCGTTCCTAAAAAAAACCCGCCTTTATAGACCCCCATAATTCAACCCATTTTGTTGAGCCGGGGAGTGTGACCTGAAATTAAAATTTTCCTGCTGAAACACAGGCCCCGCATTGTTTCCTTCTCCGCAGCCAACCACCGGCTTTCCCTTTCTCCCTCCCCCCCAAAACCGCCATTTTTATTCTTTCCCCAGCCTTTTATTCTTCCCTTCTGAGGGGCCCCCACCCCCGAGGCCCTGTTTCCCCCCATTCTCGTGTGCCGCTTGGCGTCTGTTTTCAGCGTGCCCCCTGCAACCCTGGGGCGGGCCGTTTCTGACCGGAGCCCTGAAGCACATCTTCCTTTGTTTTTGATGATTGTAACTGTTTCTTCCGAAGGCAGCCCCCTCGGCGAGGGTTTTTGGATCAGGCCTGGGGGGAAGCTTCCCCATTTGATTCATTTTTGGGTTTTATTCATTTTCTTTTTGACAAAGATTTTTTGGGCACGTGCCCAAACAACTCGACCCTTTTGAAAGCATTTTTGGGGGGGTGATTCAAAATCATTTTTTTTTGCCTTCATTTCCCAGAAAACCAAAGTTGGACATGTTCAGATCAATTTGGATTTCAAGGAAATTTCTTCCTCATTTTTTAATAAGGTCCCCAAACATTCTCTTGATGTCCTTGGATGTGCTCCGTTTCCCCTTATTTTGTTTTCAAGTTACCAAATTTTTATTCAAGTCTCAACGGTTTCCAGTTTAACAAAATTGTTCCCTCTTCCACCCTTTCCGTTTGAATTGTGTGTCTTTCTTTTCAATGTCCAAGCAGCGGGCTAGGACTTTTGTCACCCAGGTCAGCATTTTGGGTTGTACCCTTGAATCACCTTTTTCACCCTTTTGACCCCCCCAACCCCTCTGCACCCCCCAAAGGTGAGGTTTTATTTTGGGTGGATCCCGCAAACCCCGCCTCCTTACATTTTTTTCTTTTCTTTCTTAAGCCCTTTAATTTCTGAGTATTGTTTGGTTAGGGGACTGCAGGACTTGCAACAATGAATATTTTTTTTCAATCCTAAATTTTCCCGGTTTTATCTTGGGGGGGACGTTCGGGGGCCTGCTTCTTTTGGGGGTTTTTAGCGCAATTTCCTTGTTATTTCTAAAGTTTTGTCAGGGCTTTTTTTTTAGAGATGATTAAGGGGGACTTCATTCTTCGTTACCCTTCCGTTTTCTATTCAAGACCGACATCATCTGACGCGCCGGCCCCGGGGCCCCGCATCTGAAGCTGGGTCCCCAGCATTGTTTTCCCCTCAAGCATGGGACTTCCCGGGGGGTTCCCCAAAGGGCTGGTTACTTTTCCCTTTAAAAGGGGGTTTTTCTCCCTTTTTGTAAGACATTTCAAGATCTTCCTGTCCCCAGGAAGAAATTGTGTCAAAATTTTACTTTTGGGGAGGGGTTCAATATTCTTCAAATTTAGGCACTTTTTTCGTCACCCCCCAAGATCCCGCCCCTTGTCCTGGGTGGGGGCCCTTTTTATTAGTTTTTTTTTCTTTCAAACCCAAAACGCCCCCAGTTGCAATTTAATCCCTTTTTTTTAAAAAAGCCATGCCTGCTTTCATTTCGGCATTTTGCTGCCCAAAAAACCCGCTCCGTCGGGTTTTCCACCTGTCGCCAACCCCAATCAGTGTTCTTCATTTATCTCTTGAATTCATCTTGAGCATCCATCATTAATCCAAAAAATTCTTTTGGTTAAGGGTTCGGGGATCTTTTTTCCCTAACGGGGGGTTTTGGGGATCAACTTTTATTCCCGGCCTTTGGAAGCTGCCTTTTGACCTGGGGTTTTATTTCCTTTAAGAGCATCTTTATCAGAAAGTTCAACTTTGGGGCTTCTCAGACCGATTAAACCCAGTGGAAATTTCTTTTTCCCCCCTGTTGGAGTTTTCTTAGCTTTTTAAAGGCTTCTTTTTCCTTTGTACAATCTTTTGCAGGATGAGGCTTTCCTCCATCCTCTGCAACATCTCCCCGCTTTCTTCACCTTCCCGAATGACCTCTGTGTCTTGTCTCAACCGCTGCACCTTGCTCTTCAAACCTGTTGAAGGGACCCCCTCAAAGGGATGCATTCTTTTCCTGGTTTTTAAGCTGGTTCTTGTCCAGCTTCCCCGTTTCTATCAACCTTTCCTTGACCCACTTTTTCATTGCCTTGAAAAGTAGGAATTTTTTGCACCAGGTTTTGATATCCCCGTTTTTTTTAATCTGCAAACGGGTGGTTTCAGGGAATTTTAAAGTCTTTTGTGCCCAGCAGTTGGAGTTCCTCAAAAGCTCTTTTGTTTCACCTGTCCTCTATTTTTTGGGAGAGTTTCTTGTCCTTCCCAAAAGGCCTGTTCTCCTGACGGATAGTTTAATTTTTTTTTTCATAGCTGTTTATTTTGCAAATTGTTTGACTTTTTTTTTCGCGTGTCAATCTTTGCTCACTTTTCCAGGGCGATTCTTCTCGCCCGACTGCCCTTTTCATCCTCAAGGCCCAAAAAAGCGTTTTGCTCGAGTCAAACTTTCAACAGTGATTTTTTCGGATTTTAGTTTTTAAATTTTCAACTTCATTCTCTTCCCTGAGAACAGCCAGAAGATGGTCTTAAAACTGCAACACTGCCTTCAGCGCTCCCGGGCTTTTGACCGATCATTTTTACACCCCGTTCCCCCAATTTTTGCAACCCTTCCAAGACTTCCAAAAATTTCCTTTTTCATTTCAAAAAAAGCCCATGTTACATCTTCGTTTCCCTTTTGATTGTACTCTTTCCCGAAGCTCATCCAAGTTTTTAAACTCCTCATCTTCTTCCTGTCCCTGCAGATTGTTTTTCTGCTTTCCCCCCCAAGCTCATCTAAAACCTTTCTGTTCATCTTGTTTTTCCTCTGCTCCCGGGCCCGTCAACCGGTTTTCCTTTTTTTCTCAGGTTACCGCTCAGTTTTTCCTCTCCAATCTCAGCAGTCTCCTCATACCCCGGAAGGGGCGAAACCTTTGATTTTGATTGAACCGAAGATCTGCCTGCTGGTCCCCGTCTTTGTCCCCCGGATACCCCCTTTTGGAGATACCCTTTTTTCCCCCGGGGCCCGGGGGTTCCACCGGGCCTCAGATGGGGGTTTTTCATGATTCCACTTCCTGAACAAGGTCTTGATGCCTTTTTTTTGGTTTGGTCCCTCTGGGGTTTCAACTTGACAAGGTGTCCAAATTCAAAGTTGGGAAAAAAATAAAAAAAGTATGATTTTTAGTGGGGAAAATCCCCCCAAAGATAAAAAATTTTTCAATCAGGTTCCCACGAATGGATACATTGCAATAGATATCTGGGGCAGCAATGCTGAAAGAAGATTTTTACTTTTTCAAAAATTGATTCCTCCCAAAAAAAAAGAATGAAAAAAAATGAAAAAAGAATGATAGAATTACAATATTGTGTATAGTAAAGGGGAAAATTGGGTCCACCCCCCCTGATTTACATATAAAGGGAGGGAGATCACAAAATTTAAAAATTAAGAACCTTTTTTGGCGGGGCAGTTTTTCTTGTTGTAGTTTTTTCTTCCTCAAATTCCCCCCCCTTTTTTAGGCCCCCAAACCCTCCCAAATGCTCACCATTTTTCACCCCCTTTAAACCCCGGGTGTAAAAATATAAATCACAATGGAATTTTATAACTTTTTGATATTTTTTAATCAAATCACTGCACTTATTCGAATTTAATTTTTAGTATTTTTGTAATATGATTTTCGGGGAAGTCCAATATGTACAACTTTCAAAAAACCCCATTGGGGAAAGCCAAAAACCCATAAAGCAAATCGAGATTTTCATTTAATAACCATTTTAAAATGGGTTTTCACAGGTTGATTTAAAAAATAAAAAATTTCTTTTTCCATTGAAAAAAATACAAGCATGAAAAACCCCCTTTTCCCCCACTGACAAACTTTCAAGAAGTCGGTTAAAAAAATCAAAGTATTAAAGATTGAGGGGTGAAATGGGCAAAAATGATTTTTAGACAGAGTCCATTGGCCAAGGGCCAAACCAGTGAATTCCCCTATGTTTTTACTTTAAACATGCTCTGGGAAATTTTAAAACTGCTAAAAGGGGGAAAATTTTTAAAAAATATGTACCCCCGGAAAATGTCCCCTTGAAAAAAAGGGGATATTAAAATCAAAAGAGAAATTTTGGGCCAAGGCCCAAAAAAATGTGTCCCCTTTTTCCCCTCCCAAAATTAAAAAAAAAAGTTGAGAATGGGGTTGTTAAGAAGTTCAGAAAACGTTTTTAGAAAAGAGCGCAACAAAAAAATGTTTGAAAAAATGTTTGTACTACGGATGGGCGCGCTGTACATAGTATCTGAACTTGAACGAATAACTTACCGTGTAACGGTAATCTTCGAAAGGCTAGAATCACAAAATTTAACAGGTGTATGGACCATGTCTTTAAGAATACTCTGTGAAAGTTTAACGCAATGCTCAAATGTTTGATAAACAAACACTGTCAAACAACGATTATGCGGTACATGAAGAATGAGGACGATACTACTATATAATGCATGACCGGTCGCATCCCATGCCAGTGGCATGTGCCGTACAGCATGTATCTGACAAGGACGCAAAATCACGAAGCACAGTACATCAGGCCGGCAGGCTGGCTTAAACCCCACTTTGGCTTGTCTACGCTCCATTCAGGTAACATCCAAACTGCTAGTTTCAGTAACCCGTTGACGACGTCATTCAATCAGCTCGCTGAACCTCTGACGATGGGGCTTAGACTTAGCAACAAGGAGACTTTCTGTATTAAGTTTTTGGCTTATCTATTATTCAGAATTCAGACAGTGATGCCATATAAAATTACAGAGGTCAATCATGACCTTTCTAACAGTACCAAACATGCATGTTAAATGATAATGGCGCTTCGATAGGCGCTTTAAAAGGAGTTCAAACTGCTTTTGAGCTAACAAGGACGATTTGCAACAAAAATGGACCGACACGCTTGAGAAAAGGTCTTTATTTTCTACTTTATTGATATTTTCTCAAAAGTAAAATAACACACACAAACTTTATATTTAAGGTACCTTAATACATAAAAACCTCAAAATCGATTTAATGCGATTTTTACGTAATTGAATTCAGAGCTTACTTAAACGGTCCCTGGGGACATTCCTCATTCCTCATTACGATAGAGCCGGTCACTATATTCACTACATTGAAATACAGACTACCAGCCAAATTACACTCATTTTGTATGGAACTTTGGATGGTTACAATGAAACTTGCTGGCAATTTGTTCTGGTAAGCTTAGCAGTTACAGGAAATTGGCTTCAAATCCTCACTTCATCAGAAACAAATAATACCAGTGTAAGTAATCAATACCTTCTGGGCAGTGAGGCTCTGCAGTTCACGTCCTTCTCCTTCAGCTGTTCCCTCATTCTGACCACTACCTCCTCCCAGGGCTTTCTCCATGTCCCAGTCAGCCCGGATCAACTCAAAGTGTTCAATCTGCTCCTGAAGACATGCTGCCTCGGGAACCTACAGAAGATGTATGTATCAGCCAAGATGTTAGACGAGCTTTGCATGGTGGAAGTGGATACTTAGGTTTCTGGTGAACTAGGACCATTTATTAAGGGAAGGTACAAGATTGACAATGTTGGTAAAACCGCTTCACGAGTAGCCACTCTTTGACTCAAGATATAGATTAAAGGAAGGTGTACAACATTGACATTGTCTGCAAACAGCTGCTGTAAATATGCATATTTCTCTGAATCAATATGTACATTAAATAACAAACCTGAAACGTCAATTCAAGTCCAAGTCACCAGAAAAGTGTGAAAAGCATTCACAATTTTTTACAGAAACACTTAGAAAATGGTAAGCCTGTCTCGAACGCTTTGCAAATGTGCATACGTATTTTGTTCTTTTCTCTGTAATGAGACCAGACAGAATGATTTTTCAGGATGATTGGTAGCTCAACCAACTTCTCATGGAGTTAAGCTTTTGGATAACAATTCTGTAATCAGGTGTTGCAACTTCCTTTACAAACATTGTATGCAGCATTCTATCAAAATTTAAGCTAATATACCTGCTTCATTCCAGAGAACATGATGGAGTCATCGATTCTCATCAAAACTGACATTGTCTGAACTTCTAATGCTCCAATATGGCTGTCTGGTAGATCATTCTCACTTGTAGCTCCTGATGGACGATACCAATGTACGGGCATTTGACCAGAGCTGGCAGTCCTTCTGATTCTGTACTGGTAACAGACGGGATCGAGTTCGCCGACACTGAATCACGGGTCCCATCGCAGTGGTCATCAAGTCCGACCGGCTGTTTGTTTGCATCATGCAGTCTGGCATTGCTCTCCGTTCGCTATCCCGGAGACCCCTAACGTTCTTCGGAGCCTGAACGGAACTGCCGAATCAAGGTTTGATCGTTAAAACATGTCAACATCTCGGCTTAGCTTGATGATGATGTTCCCAGCTCTCCTTGTCCTCGTGAGGAGGCCACGACTGCTCAGCTGCCTGACTTCCATCTCCAGGTTGTCCACTTTGTGCCTGAGATGTTGGTTCTCTTCTTCCAGTGCTTGCGCAAGTCAGGGTGACGTTCATTGCACTGGCTTCCGATGTCGGTGATGATATCGGGTGCCTCGGGCACCATTTGATCGTAGTTGCCAAGACGGCAACTGATGCCTCTCTGAAACCTGATAAATTACAAAAGGGAAAAATTGGGTTGGAACTTTTATGCCCTTTCAAAGAGATTT
>JAQQFT010000038.1:0-74387 GCA_029582265.1 Zoroaster sp. YZ-2022 | reverse complement strand
ACAAACCAAATTAATTTTAAATTTTTAGTACGGGTGGTTTGTTCAGCTAAAGGAAACCACTTTGAGATAAAATTTTAAAATTTGGGAGATTTTTTTGTTTTCATGGTTTACGGGGAATTAAAAAAAACTGGGTAAAAATAAAGATTAATGCCCCCAAGTCCAAACAAAACTGCAAATACAAAATTCAAAACATTTTCACCCCTTTTTTATTTTATCCCAAGCGCAAAATCTGCCTGTGCGACTTGTTTATTAGTTCCCTCACATTAACCCTTTCGATCCCACGGGCTCTAAAGAGTTTGTTGTGATACCTCTTCCGTGGGCTCTAAAGGTGCCGGAACGGCATGCCTGACGACCACGGCGACTTAAATCACCACCTGAAATGCTTGAGTGGTTTTGGGGTGGCGCCCATTGACAGGAATGCAGTGTTAAAAGTTTATAAAAAGAAAGTGCGTCACTTTGCGGTTTTGTATGTGTTAGCGTCCAGTTGAATTTAAGTTGCAATCATGATGAAAGGACATAAATGATGGCATTTTGGAGTTTTTGGGCAGACAGTGTCAGAATCAGATGACGAAGTAATGGATGACGACGACGACTTTGGGAACTTGAAGAGGTGGGCCAAAAAATCACAGTAAAAATGAATAACTAATATTAATAACAGTTAACGTTACCTTCCGGCCCAATGGCAATGCAAATTAACGTAATTCACTTATTTTCCCAGCTATAAAAATAGCGTTAGAACTGTTGGAGTTGAGTAATGTAAATTTGAAAATGGATCCTTTAATAGGATTGACCAAACCCCCACCCCCGGATGGTCAAAAACGTCAATGAAATGTACAATTATTAGTAGTTTGTTGGGGTAATTTTTGTACATTGAACAGCGTTGATGTAAGATATGCATAGAAATTTTAATTTACCCATACCCGTCGTGTGTTTAGCGAACAGGCTGAAATGCACCTTAGTCTGAAGCTTCCAAAAGAATAGCCTTGTATTCGAAAGGCCCTCATAAGTCGTATTATGCAAGAAGTTGGGGAATTCACATTCACAATCCCACTTTAAAAACGAACATTTCTCGATAACGAGTTTTGGAGAGTGGATGGAATCTGCCATTTTTTTTTCAGCACAATATTATTTTGCGCATGACCCTGTGGCCTGTGACATGCAGCAAAGTAGCATTGAGATATTGTATTTAAAATGTGATCGAGATTAATCCCCCTTTGTTTTTCTGTTGCAGCCGCCCCACCAAGGTGATAGCCGACCGAGATCAAGGAGGACGACAGGAAAGTTAGATTTCCGACTGGGGAAACGAGGGAGACCATTACAGTGTGGGCCCGTGCATTCACTGGAATTCTGGCCCCCGGCGACTTTGCCACCCCTGTCGGCAGAGACCCTTCAAGCGTTTTTTTGCCAACTTGTGTGGAATATGCTCGTCGACGAGACTAATCTCCCTTGGAGCAAACAATAGAATCAATTCCTGATGAACAATTATCCTGGCACCCAACCAACATTCCAGAAATGATGGATTTGTGACTTCTCATTGCTATGGGCATAAACAAACCTCTCAATACAAGATGTACTGGTCGACATCTGAAATTTTCACATCCCATTTATCCGTCGATCATGTCCCGTATGGTTCAGTTCAATTCTTCGGTTCCTCACATCTCAAATAACCAAATTCCTCGAGAGTTTTCAAAAGGGACAAACTTTCCAAAGTTCGGCCTTGAAAGTCCTCGCCAGAAGTTTTCAACCTGTATAACCCTGCAGAATCTGTCTCCCGACGAGTATGTTGAAATTAAGGGGCGCTTGAGTTTTGTTCAGTACATGCCAACAAAACCTATCAAAGGGTATTAAGTTCTCCTGAACGAGTCCAAAACAGGATACACGTGTGCTTGAAACGACAGGAGCCGACGACACCCAAACTGTTTGTGATGCAGACGTAATTTCAATTCATCAGACTGCCATCCACCAAACCCAACAGTTGCAGGAAAGTCGTCATTGATCTGGTCCATGGACTTGAGAATAAGGGACACGTAATATATTGTGAAATATATACTACCCAGCTCTTGTAGCTAAACTTGCTAAACTAGGATTCGGGTGTTGTGGGAAATGTTCGTTACACACAGGGAATACCCAGGCCGCAAACCCAAAAACCATAAAAAGAAGAAAGGAGATGACCCATTTTTTTGGTGAAAGGTGGGCATGTATCGTTTGGCAAGACAAAAATCTGTAAACTTTAACTAATGTAGGCAACACTGATTTTTCCAAAAAACAAATTGTGTAATAAAAACACAAGTGGATTTTGTGATGTTATGAAGCCCAATTGTATTGAAGATTACAACAAAAACATGGGTGGGAAATGATCTTCAACCAATGTTTTCAGTACTACAATCATACACACAGAAGCTTGAAATGGTGGAAAGAGTTTTTTCCCTATGCTGAATATCTGTATTGTCAATAGAGGTATCACCAGCATAGCAGGGAACAAAATGTCAGTAATCTTGATTTCATAGGGATTGTACAGGGTTGCTGTTGGGTTGGGAACGACAACAAGTCAATTGAGATACCATATTCTATTGAGTTGACAGGGCAACGCACTATCCTGGCAAAACCCCAATGGAAAGAAACGCGACTGCATTGTTTGCGTAACCGAAAATTAGGCAGGGAAAACAAACAAAGATGATCTGAAACAATGTGCACACCCCATGATAGTTCCTTTCTTTGAGAAATACCACATCACTTGATTTAAATCTATATTATTGTTCATCCCCGTTTAATGTTGGAATGGTGACAAGCGAGATTACAGTCCAAACCAACATTGAATTGGGGTGGGGGTGGTTTAGCATGGATTGTGATGTATTTACACTGAATACAAGTAAATGGTTCATTTCAAGTAGATAACCAAAAAAATCCCAAAATCTCATCCAAGTTGTTTTTCACATGGAAAAAATCTTATACCTGTACCGATTTGCATGAAATCACCCATGTGTATTACTTTACTTTAGTGTAAATACTGATCCAAATATGTAATTGTGTTGCTTTTACACTTACAAAATCTGCAGATTCGTCCAAACCAACATTGAATTGAAGTGTTAGCATGGATTGTGATGTATTTACACTGAATACAAGTAAATGGTTCATTTCAAGTAGATAACCAAAAACAATCCCCAAAATCTCATCCAAGTTGTTTTCACATGGAAAAAAATTCTATACCTGTACCGTATTTGCATGAAATATCACCCATTTGTATTACTTTACTTTAGTGTAAATACTGATCCAAATATTTAGCTTTTGCACAATGTTTTCCTCTCTTTTGTATACTCATTTTACATACAATGAGAAAGTTAAAACAATGTCTATTCCTGCTGGTAGCACTTCAATGAAATTGTGAAAATCCACTGGTGCTGAAGTGACATTGGGCTCCTAATTACTGTGGTAAAGAAGGGTAATCTCTGCCATAACTGGCTGGTAATGAAAGGGTTTAATAGAGCATGCTGTGGTAAGGAGGCTATGCCTTACAGAAGTGGCTGGAACTGGAAAGGTTAATAAATAGCTGATTTAGCTAATGTATTCATAGTGCATTGTTCTGTGATAATTATTATTAATGATATTTACATACTTCACTCATTGTTCAGACAAATATTGTTTGTTAACCCTCAAACCAAAAAAAATAAAAATAAATGTAGGAAATATGTTTATAGTGGCATCCATCGACTATCTTTCTGAGTTGTAGGTTCTTAAAAGAACCGTTTGGTTTCAAACCAAGTTGTTCTTTAAGAACCTACACAACCTGAAAGATATTAGTCACATGGTGCCACCGCAAACTTTATCGTGTCATTCCACTATGCATAGCCTGAAGTGTTATTTATCACTAAATTACTGAGTTAGGTTATTCCTTGCAAAGAGTGCCAAAAAGGCTTGGTGACTTAGTCATAATTATGTCTAAATTGTAATACTTTGTGTTTTTGTGCCAAGAAATAAACACTGCATGAATAAAACGCAAATCACACCACAGTTTTTGGTTTTATTTACAAATTTTAATTGTTTTGACTTCTGTTTTACATTTCCACATTTGTGACCTACTCTCACAAAACCATAAACAAGTCATATTTTGTTGAGATTAAGTTTCTGGTACAGATGGAAAGAGGATAACGTTTAGCTTTAAATTTGACACCAGAATTATTGTTATGTTAATTTCAGTATGGGTGGTTTCATTCAGCTAAATGAAAACTTGAGCACTTTTTCTTGTTTTCATGGTTTATCAGAGGAATTGCAGGATTTTACCAATTGACCGATGTTTGTTCTTGTGAAAGATAAGAGATTAATGTCACTAAATCCACCCAAAACTGCAAATACTAAATTCACTAAATTTTCACCCCCATTTTATTTCATCCGGTCATAGTACAAAAATCAGCGTGTGCGACTTGTTTTTGTTTTTGTTGAAACAGGTCACATTTATTAGTTACATCAATTAATACTTACATTTGCATTTTTCGTTTGTTGAACTGAAATACCTAGCAGCAGGTCCAAACAAAAAGGAAAACTGTTAATTACCAGTACACCATAATTGACAATCTCTGATCCAGAAACTAAGTAATGAGTCATTTTTTTAAATATTTAATATCAAGGGGCATTACCGTCATTTTTTGGTTACACTGGGCCCAACACCAATTTTCTAAACAAAGTCTATTTTAACAATATACCCAATCCAAAAGAAAGTCCCTCCTTATACTTTTTGTTCTAATTCACAAACTATTGAGCACTTTTTTTTTTTTGGGGGCTTTGTTTTTGAGTTGGGTGTATATCAGTTTAGTATACACCATTTGCAAACATAAAAGAACTAGTGAATTATTATGAAATACCTTACTTTACTGTAAGTGAGTAACAGTCTCCAGCATCTTGTGAAATAACGGCACATTCTGTGCTTTTGTCGTCAAGAAAATTGGAATTATGTATCAATTTTCAACGATTGCCGGCTCGGCAATCATTGGAAAAACCAACATTTTCAAACACTGACCACAAGACTACCAGAACAGCATTTTATTTTAGGAGGGGAGGGGGATTTTCAAGAATCTATGAACACAAAACTTTAAAACAGGTCACCGTCACAATATTTACTATAATATGAATCCCTAACCCATCCATGTTCGAAAATTACAGCAAAAGCAAATGGTGTATACTACCTTTTAAACCGCAAAATGACAACGCATTTGGACATGTTGCACATACATAAACACTGTAAGTAGACAAATGAAAAGTGGTCATGAATATTACATTTTAAATAATTCATTCAAGATGCATTATTTGACTTAATCACAGACAATGTTTTGTTCATAGTATTTCTTAATATCAATTCATAACAAACAAATTAAACTCATTGACAAATATGGCGGGAGCGGATGTGTGGAATCTATCATCAAATTATTTTGGATTGGTTATAAATTATTTTAATAGTTTCTAGTACTGGTTTGATTTGTTAAATTCCAAACGTGTCATTCAGATGAACTCAACCAGAGAACCCAAAATTTGAGTTAGTCTACCACGGGACCTCTGGCGAGTTCATATGGAATGACCATGTACATCTAACAACTTCAAACCATTTGAAAATCTTTGGTTTGAAATCGTCTTATTTGGGATGCTTAATTATTATCCTTATTGGCTATTTTTATTGGCTAAATTTTATTTGTTTTGATTCTGTTTTACATTTCACATTTGTGACTCTACTCACAAAACCAAACAAGTCATATTTTGTTGAAATTAAGTTTCTGGTCATGATGGAAAGAGGACAACGTTTAGCTTTAAATTTGACACCAGAATTATTGTTATATGTTAATTTCAGTATGGTGGTTTCATTCAGCTAAAGGAAAACTTGAGCACTCTTTCTTGTTTTCATGGTTTATCAGAGGAATGCAGGATTTACCAATTGACCAATGTTTGTTCTTGCAAATAAACAAAAATAACACGGTGAAAGATAAGAGATTAATGTCACTAAATCCACCCAAACTGCAAATACTAAATTCACTAAATTTTCACCCCATTTTATTTCATCCGGTCATAGCACAAAAATCAGCATGTGCGACTTGTTTTGTTTTCGTTGAAACAGGTCACATTTATTAGTTACATTAATTCATACTACATATTTGCATTTTTCGTTTGTTGAACTGAAATACCTAGCAGCAGGTCCAAACAAAAGGAAAAACGTAATTACAGTACACCATAATTGACAATCTCTGATCCAGAAACTAAGTATGAGTCATTTTTAAATATTTAATATCAAGGGCATTACATGTCATTTTTGGTTACACTGGGCCCAACACCAATTTTCTAAACAAAGTCTATTTTAACAATATACCCAATCCAAAAGAAAGTCCCCCTTATACTTTTTGTTCTAATTCACAAACTATTGAGCACTTTTTTTCTTTTTGGGGGCTTTGTTTTTATGGTGTATGTATATCAGTTTAGTATATACCATTTGCAAACATAAAAAGAACTAGTGAATTATTATGAAATACCTTACTTGACTGTAAGTGAGAACAGTTCGCATCTTGTGAAATAACGGCACATGCTGTGCTGTGGTCTCAAGAAAAGTGGAATTATGTATCATTTTCAACGATTGCCGGCCGGCAATCATTGGAAAAACCCAACATTTTCAAACACTGACCATAAGACTACCAGAACAGCATTTTATTTTGAGGGGGGATTTTCAAGAATCTATGAACACAAAACTTTAAAACAGGTCACCGTCACAATATTTACTATAATATGAATCTCTAACCCATCCATGTTCGAAAATTACAGCAAAAGCAAAATGGTGTATACTACCTTTTAAACCAAAATGACAACGATTTGGACATGTTGCACATACATAAACACTGTAAGTAGACAAATGAAAAGTGGTCATGAATATTACATTTTAAATAATTCATTCAAGATGCATTATTTGACTTAATCACAGACAATGTTTGTTCATAGTATTTTAATATCAATTCATAACAAACAAATTAAACTCATTGACAAATATGTGGGGGGCGGATGTGTAAATCTATCATCAAATTGTTTTTGGATTGGTTATAAATTATTTAATAGGTTCTAGTACTGGTTTGATTTGTTAAAATTCAATACGTGTCATTCGACATGAACTCAACCAGAGAACCCAACATTTGAGTTAGTCACCACAGGACCTCTAAGGCGAGTTCATATGGAAGACCCATGTACAATGTAACAACTTCATACCATTTGAAAATCTTTGGTTTGAAATCGTCTTATTTGGGATGTTTAATTATCTATATTGGCTATTTTCACTAGGTATAATGAGACATCGGCTGCTCAGTAATCGGCAGAAATGGACCTTGTTTTCCTTAAGATTTTGTTTAGTAACTTTTCAAGTACACAATATGTTAATGGCAGAGCAGAATCAACTCGGAGTATGCAATTGTATCAGTTTGTGACCAGTAGCAACTCACAAGAATTACTACTACTATTGGTCATGAGGGTAGTAATTTTAATTTAACAATAGTCATTTATAAAATGCAATGATTGCATTGTAGTGCCTCATTTAAATCATCTTCATTAATATCCAGTATGAAATGTGCAAAGCAAAAGGGACATGCAGGTATATCCTTTTGTTATTCTTTTGAAATTTGATATGAAAATGCAAATGTTCCACCTAACAGACATCATCTCAATCTTGTGTTCATCTACAGAGCCACCACTAATGTAAACCAAGGCTGCTTTCCACTGCAAATGTGGAGCGTCTTATCAAAAGTTAGATCTCTTGCATAATGACTTGGGTGCTGATATGGACTGTTTGCTCTTCTAATAAAAGCATATCATTCCAAGGACATTTGTGCAGTACAACAAAATCGTTAAGAAACACAAGCTCACTTATTTCTGCTCCAACCAGGCAAATGTACTGTCACTGGATTGGTGAAGGTTTTGAATAATGTTTTAATGAATTCAATCGAAAGTTTTGCCACAATTTGCTGGTTCGTTATCTTATGTTTCTGTATTTCCTCTCCCATATGCCGTATACAAATTTCTTACTGTATCTCAATTTTATTTTGAATCAATATTTCTGAGCACAGTACAGCTACTCCATTGCACTACAGCCAGACTGGGCAGCTTGGTGAAGGAGTTCAATTCACGTGAGAGTAGCCTGTAGCTCCTATGCATTCTGTGAAAATAATTTGAGACAGTCCGTATTATAAATATGACTGATTGGATTATATTTTGACACTTGGTAGTCAGGGAATGGAAGGGAAGTGGGTAAGGTCTTCCCAAAAGTTAAAGTACAAACAAAACAGGGACAATAGAGGGTCTACGACTGCAGGTATCTACAAAGCCGAGTGAGTGGTGGTAAAACAACAATGCATTTCTTTGGCGTGCACGGACAAGGAGAATATACAATGAATTGCAATCACGTGACAGACAAATTATGTACAAGCCATGTTTTGCACAATAGAAAGAGTGCTTAAAACTTCCTTGTACTAATTCCAGCTTAGAACTCAACTATAAATAATGGGACAGAAACTTGTGCAAACTGTATGGAACAACCACATTCGGAAACATTTTTCTGCCACTTTTCGTCATATCTAACCTATATTACCATCAATCATTGTAAATGCGAGTACAAAATGTGATTTCAGCAGAGATAAATTAATATGGTGTACATTTGACAATGATTTCTGAGACCCTCGTAACTTTGCACACAGTTCAATAGTGGCGGCACACTGCCGATTTTGTATCAACATTTGTTAGTTTTAAACGCAACAGCATTAAACTTACAGTTGGTGAAACTATATCGTGCTTCGAGTCCATGCTTAGAAAAGCAAAAGCAAAACCACTCAATAGATGTAAACTAGGCCATATCATGCATAATTAGTACCATCTTATGAACCAGCGTCACTGCAGACGTCTCGTTTGTTTACATGTGAAGCGCCCTCTTTCGTTATCAACGGATGATGAAAACTTTTATAAAAGGTGCGCATTGTCGTTTTTATTTCATTGGACACTGAAGGTTTCACTGAACTGGCGAAGAGTCCACATAAAAGTGTTTCAAGTCCAAAATAGATTATGTATAAAGTACAAATATCACATTTGTACATACGAACTAAATATGCAATGATAATTATACAATAATTATGCATTATAACGTACCTGTATCACTTTTTGGCCCTATTTCATAATGAATCGACAAGGTCAGTACGCCCTTCCGACTTCTGTAGATAAGCAGAGTAAATAATAGTATCAAATGATAATAATAATATAAATAATAATATAATATAGAACAATAACAATAATATCATATAATAATATAATAATAATAATAATAATAAGATTTGTAGCGCGCACATATCCACTGCTGGGCGCTCAAGGCGGAAACAAAGAAAAACATGAATACAAACAATATACAATGATATCAGGAGAAAATTATGTACATCAGTTGCAAACGCGTCCTGAATCCCTTCTGTGTACCACAACATTTGCCACATCGTACGAAGTAGGTCTCGTAGATATCTAAGACGGAAGCGGCATGAGTGCAACATGTCCAAATGCGTTGTGACTACAGTCTGCTACGACTGCTGTATTTATGTGTAAATTAGCCGATCATGGCATTATTTTTGATCGGTTGAAATGATTAACTGACAATATACTTTACCAATAATCCACGAATTGGGTTAAATTAACTTTATTGTCCTAACAGTCTTACATAATCTCAACAAGTCTTCCATCTCTCAAGAAAAACCTTCAATGTGAAACATCTGTCATTATAGTGGATGCTTGTAATATTCAAACATTCCTGAGTGCCCAATACGAGCGCCTGACGGTGATTGATGTCACCAGGTTGCGAAAACAAACGTAAAGGTTGACGGTTTACCATTTTAAGTAAAAAGACTATTTTAAAGACTATCAAATCTTACTAGAGATCCAAATGGTAGACCGTGTGCATAGTTTCTAATGGGGTTGGGGAAAGATAGGTAAAGTGGTAAACTGTTCACTTTAAGGACCAGTTTAGAGTCCTTTGAAATTGCACGTGTCACAACGCATGCCCCCATTGCATTCCTGCCTATATATACTGGGTGCAATTTTACAGTGTATTACTATTCGTCGGTGGCAAATCATTTTGACAACTGAGCAGCGAGAAGGAAGGGAAATCGGATAACCGGGCAAGCGAACGAATCGTGGAAGATGCGATACAGGTAAATTAGGTGCCTCTCACTGACATTTTTTCTTTCTCATTCCACAGAGTGACTACAGACCATGTTGCATTTTTGTGCTGTGTTGTGGTTCAAAAAATGAATGCTCAACCACAATCTGCTACAACATAATGGGATGCGCTATCAAAGTATACCAAAGCATGCTGTGGTAAGGAGGGAGGCTACTGCCTTGCAAAGGCTGGTACTGAAAATGGTTAATAAAGTAGCTGATTTAGCTACTGTATTCATAGTGCATTGTTTTACGATAATTGTTATTCATTATGTTTTATACTTGACTCATTGAAGTTCAGACAAATATTGCTTGTGTTAACTGCCAACGTTTAGCTTTTAATTTGACACCAGAATTATTATGTTAATTTTAGTACGGGTGGTTTCTGTTCACTAAAGGAAAACCACTTTGAGATAAACATATTTTAAAATTGAGATTTTGTTGTTTTCATGGTTTATCAGAGGAATTGCACGAAAAAAAACTGGGTGAAAGATAAGATTAATGCCACCAAGTCCAAACAAAACTGCAAATACAAATTCAAAACATTTTCACCCCTGTTTTTATTTTATCCGGTCATAGCGCAAAATCTGCCTGTGCGACTTGTTTATTAGTTGCCTTCACTTAACCCTTTCGATCCCACGGGCTCTAAAAGAGCCTTTGTTGTGAACGCTTCCTTCCTGTGGCTAAAAGGTGCTGGAATCGGCATGCCTTGACGACCATAGGACTTAAATCACCACTGAAATGCTTGAGTGGTTTTTGGGGTTGGCGCCTCTATTGACAGGAATGCGTGTATAAAGTTATGAAAAGAAAAGTGCTCACTTGTGGTTTTTTAGGTGCTAGCGTCCAGTTGAATTTAGTTGCAATCATGATGGAAACGACATAAATGATGCATTTTGGCTGAGATTTTGGCAGACAGTGGCTCAGAATCAGATGACGAAGTAATGGGATGACGACGACGACGTTGAACTTGGAAGGAGGCCAAAAATCACAGTAAAATGAATAACAATATTAATAACAGTTAACGTTACTCTTCCTGGCCCAATGGCAATGCAACATTAACGTAATTCACTTATTTTCCTAGGCTATAGCGTAAATAGCGTTAGAACTGTTGGAGTTGAGTAATGTAAATTTAGAAAATGGATCCCTTTTAATAGGATTGACCAAATCCCCACCCCTGACTGGGTCAAAACGTCAGTGAAAATGTACAATTATTAGTAGTTTGTTGGGGTAATATTTGTATTCATTGAAACAGAAGTTGATGTATAGATATAGCATAGAAATTTTAACATTTACCCATAGCCGGTCGTGTTGTTTAGCGTTAACAGGCTGAAAATGCACTCTTAGTCTGAAGCTTAGTTAGTCCTTGTATTCGAAAGGCCCATAGTCGATTTGCGACCAGTGGCGAATTACATTCACCACATTAAAATGACATTTCGATAAGAGTTTTGGATTGGATGGAATCGCGTATATAATTTTATGACAAAATAATGCTCACTTTGCGGTTTTGTGTTAGTCCAGTTGCATCAAAGTAATGAATGTGATTTAAATGGACGAGATTAATCTCCTTTGTTAGTATTTTGAGCGACTACAGGTGAATAGATGACAGATCAAGGAGGACGACGGACGAATTTGAATCTGTGAAGAGGTAGGCCAACCAGTAAAGTGTGGAAACTGATTAACTAAATTTTAGTCCTTCCGCCCAATGGCAACATGCGCAGTAAACTTCACTTATTTTCAGGCTATGTAATAGCTCGTTAGAACTGTTCGGTATTGAGAAACAATGGATTTAATTGATGACAATATCCCGGCGCAACAAATCGCCCAAAGAAATGTCATTGTGGTACTTTCGTTGGGCGTAATATATCTCTTAAAAGCAAGTTGTGTAGATATCATGAAATTTTAACATCTTACCCATGCTTGTTTGTTACGGTTAAATTCTCTTCCTCCAACTCCAAAACAATTCCTTGTGAAGGCCTCATAAGTCAATTTCAAGTTGGCTTGTAGAAGTCCTCGTCCAGTTTCTCAACGTTACCTCATAGAGTCTTGGTGGATGAAGTATTTATTCAGGCACTATTTTGTTCAGAACCCTGGCAACCTGTCAATGCAGATAAGTGCTTCTGATCGAGTCAAACGGATACGAGTTACTTGATTTTCTGTTGCCGACGACACCCAATTTTGTGATGCCACCGAGATTTCAAGTCATCAGACGCCATTAGATTTCCATCGTTGGGAAAAGACCATTACTGGTCCATGGACTTGAATAGGACACGTTTACCCCATTGGACTTTACTAACTAGCCCAGTGAGATAAACTTGTAATTTGTTCGTGTTGTGGAATATTCGTCACAGGAATACGCCGCCAACAAAAAAAATAATCATGAACAATATTGGACCATTTTTTGAAAGTGGCATTTGTGTATCGTTCTTGCTAGACAAATTTGTAAACTTTCAATAATGTAGAACTGATTGTCAAAAGAAATTCTTCAAAGCACAAGTGATTTCGATGTTATGGTCCAATTTATTGAATTCCAACAAAACATGGAAATCTTGTAAGCCAATGTTTTCGGACAAATCATACAAAGTTAGCTTGAAAGGTGAAAGTTTTCTACCTGAATATCCTTGTCAATCTGCCGAAGTATTTCAAATCAGGGAACTAAGTTTTGTTAACTTGCTTTTAAAAACCTATCAAGGGTATGCTTTCTGAACGGCCAAAAGTCAATTGAGTTGAATTCTACTAGAGTCGACGGACACACAATTTTGGAAAACGAATGAAAATTCATCAGCATTTTTCCAAACCAACAGTTAAAAAGCGAATATCGGTCAGGACTTGAAATAAGTGCACACCCTATATTGATTCCCTATACTACATCATTGATTGTAAATCTAACTATGATTCGATTTTGGAACCGTTCGTTGACATACAGTCAATACCCGGCAAACCCAAAACCAAAATGAAGAAAGGAGATGACCATTTTTGGGTGAAAGGTGGATTGTAGTTTCAAGACAAGAAATGTTCATTTCAATAATGAGCAAATGATCCCAAAATCAAATTGTTAATGAAAAAAATCGTTTTATATTTACCCATTTGTAATCACATTTATTACTTACTTGGTGAAATCTGATCCAACAATTTTTTTAGCTTACATTTCAAAATCTGAGTTGAAAAATTGGAATTTGGTATGCTGAATTGTGATGTTTCTGAATACAATAAATTCACCAAGTAGATAACAAACAATCCCTAAATTCTCATAAGGTTTTACAGGGAAATACTTTTGGGACCGTACGAATGAATTAGATCACCATTTCTATTTTACAGGGCAAACTATCCAAATATTCCTATTGGCACAATGTCACTGCATTGTTAACCGTTAATTAAGAGAAATAAAACAAATGTCTAAACAATGTGCACCTATTCAATTGCTTTGGAAAACCAACTTGATTAAATCCTAATTATGTGGTAAAGGGTAATCTCTGCCATAACTGGTGGTAGAAAGGGTTAATAGATCAGTGTGGTAAGCAGGGATTGCCTTAGAAGTGGTGAATGGAAAGGTTAATAAAGTGATTTAGCTAATGTAATGTCATTTTCAATGATAATCATTAAAATCCCCATACTCATCATTGTTTTCAACAGAATATTTATACCTAACCAAAAAATAGAAATCACCTTGTATTATTTTATAGTGTAAATGCGACCATTTTATTGTTTGTTTTACAAACAAATCTGCGATTATCAACCAATTTTAATTGGGCTACAACTGAATTGTATGTTACACATGTACAAGTAAATGCTTTTACGATCAAAATCTCCCAAAATCATCCCTAAGTTTTTATCATAAAATGATAGGTTATTCCTTGCAAAATGTGCAAAATATCACTTGTATTATATTCTTATGTAAATACTTTTTTTTGTGCAACAATTTTTCTTTTAAACCATTTCAACACAGTTGTTTATTAAACAATTCTATTTTTTGACTTCGTTACTTCAATTTGAACCTCTCTGACAAAATACATTGGCTTTTTGGGGTTAATTAAGTTTCTGTACAGTGGAATGGGAAAGGTTTTAAATAGAGCATGTATTGAGGGTTAATTTCTAGTAGGGTGGCTAAAGGTTAATTGAGCACTTTATCTTGTTTAATGGTTTATCAGGATTGGTTTTACAATTGCATTTTGTTTAAATAAACAAAATTTCAGTGAAAATGTTATGTCACCTAAACCACAAAAAAAACTGCAAAATAAATTCAGGAAATTTTACCCCATTTTATTTCATCGGTCATTCAAGTCAAAGAACCTTTTTTTTTGTTTTAAGAACCGTCACATTCATTAGTTAATAATTATATGTTGCATTTTGCGTTTGTTAAATCTGAAATACCTAGCAGCAGCCAAAATGTAAAACTAAATTACCAGTTACGATACTTGCAATCTCGATCCAGAAAGCTAAGTATGAATATTTTTAAATTTAATACTTTGTGTTTTTTCAAGATACACTGGACAACACAATTCTAAACAAGTCATTTTGATTTATATTCAATCAAAATAAGTCCTCTTATACTTTTTTTTCCTATTTCACAAACTACAAATAACATGTCATTTTTGGGGTTATTTTTGGTATATAGAGAGAGACAATTTGAACATTAAATAAACTAGATATTGTTATGTTAATTTCTAGTATGGTGGTTTCATCCAGCATAGGGAAAATCGGCATGCTTTTGCTGTCGGTTCTCAGAGAATTGGAATTTACCATTTACCGAGTTGTTCTCAAATCAATGAAAACCAACATTTAAATAGACAAGACTACCAGAACAGCATTAATTTGAGAAATTTCAGAATTTTCACAAAACTTTAAAACAGGTCAAGTCAAAATATTACTTTTATGTTTTTCTTAACATCACTTTGAATATTACAGCAAAAGCAATGTATATACCTTTTTCGTTTGTTAAACTGAAACATTGGCAGGTCTAACATAAAGAAAACTTATTTCCAGTAACAAATGACAATGGATCAATATTACATTTAAATCATTATTTAATATTTGACAAATCAAGACAATTTTTGTTATATATTCTCCAACATCCAATTTTCAAACAAACTATTTTAACAAATAGCAATGCGAAATGAAAGTCCCTATCATCAAATTATTTTTGATTGGTTCAAATTATTTAAGTTTCTAGTTGGTTTGATTTGTTAAAATTATTGTATAATGAACTAACAGAGAACATTTGATATAAAGACTAGTGAATTTATGAATCCTATTACTAGTGACAGTCTCAGCATCTTGAAACCATTTGACATCTGTGCTTGGTCCTAATGGGAAATTGTTAATTTTATCCATTGCCTATTTTATTGGAAAACCTATTTTAACCTACCAAAGATATCAACAATTTTACCTTTGAGAAGAGCGGATTTTCAGATCTTGTAAATAATTTAAGTACAGATGGACGTACAATTTAGCTTAATTGAACCAATTTTATGTTAATTCAGTATGGGTGGTTCATTACTTAAACGAAAATTGAGCACTTTTTGTTTCATGGTTTATCAAAATTGCAGATTGAATTGACCAATGTTGTTAAATACATTTAAATAATTCGTAAAAGATAAGATTATGTCACTAAATCACAAACTGCATAATTTATTAACTAAATTCTAACCCCATTTAATTTCAACCGGATGACAAAATCAGCGGGATTGTTTTATTTCATAAATATTTTTATTGGTTATTAAATTATTTATTTCTGTATGGTTTTGTTTGTTGAATGAAATACTACAGTCCAAACAAAAGAAACCAAATTTGAGTTAGTACACGACCTGACAACTGATTCAGAAATGACTATAGTCATTTTTTAACATTAATATCAAAGGCATTACCTGGTTTTAAGTCTTATTTGGGCCTTAATTATTATTTTCTAATTTTCTATTACAAATTTATCCAAAATGTTCCTCCCTTATACTTTTTTGTTCTAATTCACAAAACATAGCATATGTCATTTTTTTGAGAATTTGTTTTGGTATGGAATAGTCAACTTTAGTTAAATTTGACACAGAATTATTGTTATAGTGAATTATTATGGAGTTTCTTCAGTAAGGAAACATTGCACCTTTCTGTTCAGGCATTGCTGTGATCGGTCTAGAAATTGGACATTATGTTCTTGATTAAACGAATACAGCAGTAAAGATTAAAAACTAAATTTCAAACACTGACAAACAAATACCAGAATAGCATTTTATTTTAGGGGATTTTCATCGTATGAACACAAAACTTTAAAACAGGCACTGTTCATAATATTTCTATAAATAGGCACATTTACTTCCAGTTAAATTACACAAACAATATTGCTTTTTTTTAAACCGCCAAATGACAGGCCAATAAAGGAAAATTAATACCGTAATAGAAAAATTTGAAAGTGGCAGAATATCATAAAAAAGTCATTCATTTAAGATGTTATACTTAATCAACAATGTTTTTTCATTACTGCTAATTTCATTAACAAACAAAAATTTAAACTCATTCCCAAAAAGAGGGTCGCTCTGTTAATCTATCATCAAATTTTTTTGGGAGGTTTAAATTATTTTATTAGGGTCTTACTGGTTTGATTTGTTAAATTCATGTATTACATGCAAACAAAAAAACCCTCAACATTTGAGTTATCACCACTGACCTGTAAGTGAGTACATTCGCATCCATGTAAATAACAATTCGACCATTGCTGTGGTTTGAAATGTTTATTTGGGATGTTTAATTATCATCCGTAATCTATTTAACTGAATTTTAAACACTGCTTTCAAGACTACCAGAACGGGACCTTGTTTTTTAAGATTTAAGTTTATAACACAAACTTACAACATGTCACCGTCAGAGCATTAATAATATGAATCCAATTGTATCCGTTTGACATTACAGCAAAGAATGTTATACTCCCTTTTGGTCATGAGAAATTTTAATTTGGAAAATGTGTTCATAAAATGTAAGTGAAATTGAACTCATAAAATATTCATTAAATTATCAGTATAAATGTGCATTAATTGACATGAGAATGTTTTGTTAGTTTTTAATTATATAAAAACAAATAATCACTGACAAATATCCAATCTGTGTTATCTAAATCCCTCATCATCAAATTGTTTTCCATTGCATAAATTTTAAAGCGTTCCTTATCAAGTTAGATCTTTGCATAATGACTTTAGTTCTGATATGACAGGATCCCAACATTAATAGATATCACCAAGGCAATACTGTGCATTATAAGAATACCGTTAAAACAAAGCTCAATTCTGCTCACCATTTGCAAATGTCCTGTTACTGATTGGGAATGTTTGAATTATTTATTAATATTTTACTAGGTTTAATGAGAATGTGTTCCGTTAATCGGAATTGGACCTTTTCTCCCTTAATTTGTTTATAATCTTACGATCAATTTTATTTTGAATCAATATTCTCGAATACAGCTTACTCCAGTTAATTACAGACCAACTCACTAAGAATTACTTCACATGTATAGTAGCATTGTAGCTCATGCATTCTGTAAAAATAATTTGAGACAGTCCTATTTAAATATGACTGATTGGATATATTATCAGTATGAAGGAAAGAAGGGCATGGAGTATTCCTAATTGTTAATTTAAATTAAAAAGGGAAATGAGGTCTACGACGCAGATCTACAAATCCTTGTGTTGTTAGAGCCAACCAACAATGTATTCTTTGGCGCTTCCGCAAATGGGAAGCTCATCAAATTAGATCTCTGCATAAACTTTGGTGCTGATATGAGTTTTGCCCTCAATAAAAAGAGCATAAATTCCTACAATCTGCTAGGAACTCAAATCGTTAAGAAACACAAACTTTTGCTCAACCAGGCAAAGTACCTGTACTGTTGTGACGCTTTTATCGTCATATCTAATCTATATTACCACAAGTCATTGTACAAATTTGCGTACATGTTATTTCATGTTGATCCTCAATATGGTACATTTACAATGATTTCTGAGACCCTATTGACTTTGAATTCAATAGTTCGGCACAGTACAGCTTATTCAACATTGTTAGCTTTACGGCAGCTATGAAACATTCGTGAGATATGTCGTGTTCGATCATGTGTGAAAAGCAAAATTAAAACCACTCAATAGATGTAAATAGGCCTATTGATTATATTTAGTACATCTTTGCCCAGGTCAGGCAGACGTCGGTTGTCTTCCAAATGAAAGCAAACAACGTTACAAATAGAAGACTTTCATAAAAGGTTCTCAAGTGTCGTTGTTTAAACACGATGTTTCCTGAACGCAAGGAGAATAAAATTTCAAGTCAAAATGATTATGTAAAGTAAAAATATGATTTGTACATTACAATTAGAAAATGCTTAAATCTTCCTTACTAATCAGTTAGGAACTCTATATAATTAGGGACAATTTCAAATGAATGAGAAAGTCAGTACCCTTCTGACTTCTGTAATAAGCAGTATAATATATAAACCATAATCATTGTAAATATATATAATATAGTACAAGAAATAATTCAATGATGTAAAATATTAACAATATTTTTGAGCCACATTCACTTCTACAGTTCAAGGCGGAACAAGAAAACATTATACAAACATTTAAAGAATAGCATTAGGGAAAATTATGGTAAACTATTGCAGCGTCCTAATCCTTGTGAAAACAAAACATTCCACATCATAGAGTAGGCTCGGTAGATATCTAAGATAGTACCATCTTGAACCAACGTCCCAACGCTTTTGACTACAGTGATGCGACTTCTGTATTTCAAGATGGAAAATTATATGGCATTATGTGATTCGTTAAATGATTAACTGACAATACACTTTAAAGTTACTGAATGGGGTTCAATAATTATTTCCTAAGTCCAAATAGTTAAGTCTTCCATTATACAAAAAACTTTCAATTGAACCATCTGCAATTATAGTGATGCTTAAATATTAACATCCTGATCCTACTGCGCCTATGTTATTGAATGTCACAAGGTTACGCCCTCAACGTAGGTTGACGGTTACATTAAAGTAAAAAATAATATTAAAATATAAAATCTTATAGAATACAAATAGTATCATGTAATAATAAATAGATAAGATTGAGCGACATAAGTGCAACTGTTCGCTACGGGGGAAACAAGAAGACCTTTTAAAATTGACAAGTGATATCATGGCGAATATTGCATCGTTGCAAACGGTCCAATTTCAGTGTATTACTATTTCGGGGCAAATCATTTTGACAGGCTCGAGAATCAAGACGGAAATCGGATAACGAGATGTCGAATTGTGTGACACAGTCTGAATTAGGTGTCTCTACTGACATTTTCTTTTCTCATTCCGATGATTAAGACCATTATATTTCTATTGCCCTGAATGTGGTTCAAAATTGAATTGTCACTACTCTTACATAATGGACAAAGTCTTCATATCATCAAGAAAGAAGGGTAGTAAATCTGTCATAAGCTGGTACTGAAAATATTCAAACTTCTGATGCCAATACGATGCGCCTTGTTTACGATAATTGTTATTCATTATGTTTTACATACTTGACTCATTAGGTTTACCTAAAGTAAAAGTTTATTTTAAAACGTTACTTAAATTTGACACAGAATGTAATGTTATTTCTAGATGGGTGGTTCGTTAAGTAATGGTAAAGTGAGATAAACTTTTACATTGAGCATCTTTTGTTGTTTCCATGATTTATCAGAGCATCCGAAAAACTGGGTGCAATATAAGGTTAATTCAAGTCCAAACTAAACTGAAATACAAATGTCAAACATTTTGACAACTGTTTTTATTTTATCGGTAAGCGATAATCTGCCAACGACTTGTATGTAAGTGCCTTACATTAATTGATCCCACGCCTAAGAGTCTCTTTTTTCATTCCAATTCCTTCCGAATGGCTTTAATGTGCCGGATGCATGCTTCAGACAGTGATTAAATCACAATTGAAAATGCTTAATGGTTTGGGTGGCCCACTATTGCAGAAGCTGCTGTGGTAAAGTTATGGAAGAAACTGCCCTTTGCGGTTTATGAAAAGTATAAAGGTCATTTGAATTATTGCATCATGTGAACTGATATTAATTGATTAGCATTTTGGCTGCAGTTTGCACAGTGGCTGAACAAATGCAGTTGGATGTACGACACGTTTAGCTTGAAGGTTGGACCCAAATTATTAAATTGAATAACTAATTTATAACAGTTAACGTTAACCACTTGCCCAAGGCATTAAAATTAACGATTTTTTTTTTTTCATGGCTATACGAGGAATACTAAGAACTGGGTGAAAGTAAGAGATTAGAAAAGTCCATAAAATAAAATTACCAAACCCCACCCATTTGTCCCTTTAATTTCCGGTAATAGGCATAAATCTAGTGTTTGTTGTTTATTGTTGTTCATTAAGAATTGATAGATATAGCATAAAATTTTAACTTTACCATGCCGTTCCTGTTGGTTAACAGGCTGAAATCGCATCTTGTCTGACTTCCAAGGGATAGCTGATCGAAAGGTCATGAGTGGTTTATGAAGAGTGGAATTCGCAACAATGCCAGATTAAAAAATTTATAACGAAAGTGGTATTTGGTTTGGATGTGCTTTTTTTCCAAGTTTCAATTTAGTTGAATCCTGGCTGAAGTGCACATGAGCAATGTAGCATTGAGATTTTGCATGACAATGCGATGAAAATTTAATGCATCTGTTTTCTGATTGCAGCGAACTTGACAGGTAAGCCAACAGATCAAGTAAAGAATAAATTTAATAACAGACGACGTTTTCCTGGCCAAGCATGCAAATTAACTGTCAGTTCACTTATTTTCCTGGCTCCAGCGTAACTTAGCAACTTGGGTGAGTAATGTAAATTTAAAATGGATTCTTGTAATTGTTGAAAATCTCCACGAGGACTAATCGTCAGTGAAATGCAATTCAATTTGTGAAAATTTCCTGACCAACCAACATTCCAGAAATGATGGCATATATGGACTTCATTTCTATAGGTAAACAAATCCTCTCAATACAAGATGTACTGGTCGACATCTGAAATTCTTACATCCATTCTATCGTCGAATGCCCGTAATCGGTTCATCTAATTCTTGGTTTCCCTTTCCACATCTCAAATAACCAAATTCCCGTAGAGTTTTGGCTAAACGGACAACTTTCAAAGTTCGCCTTGATAGAAGTCCTCGTCCAGATTTCAACCTGTGCAACCCTCGCAGAATCTGTCTCAGACGATATGTTGAAATTAAGGGACGCTTGAGTTTTGTTCGTACATGCCTAACAAACCTATCAAACGGGTGATTAAGCCTTCCTGAACAGGTCCAACAGGATACACGTTTTGTTGAAAACTGACAGGAGCCGACGAGCACCAAACTGTTTGTGATGCACGAGATTTCAATTCATCAGACTCCATCCACCAAACCCAACAGTTGAGAAGTCGTCATGATCTGTCCATGGACTTGAGAATATAGGACACGTAAAAAATTGTGATAATTACTATACTAGCCCAGCCTTGTGCAAACTTCTAAACTAGGATTCGGATGTTGTGGAACTGTTCGTTACACACACGGGAATACAACGAAACCCAAAAAACATAAATGAAGAAAGGAGATGACCCATTTTTTGTGAAGGGCAATTTGTATCGTTTGCAAGACAAAATCTGTAACCTTTTAACTAATGTGAACACTTTGTCCAAAAGCAAATTTGTAATAAAAGCACAAGTGGATTTTGTGATATAAGCCCTAATTTGATTAACAAACATGAGTGGAACTGTCTTGCAATAATGTTTTCAGTACTACAACATACCATCAAAGCTTGAAATGGTGGAAAGAGTTTTTCCTAATGCTGAATACTGTTAATAGCAGAGTAATATTCACCAATAGCAGGAAAAAATGTCAGTAATCTTGATTTTCTATGGGATTGTACAGGCTTGCTAGTTGATTGGGAATGATTGCAAGTCAATTGAGATACCATATTCTATTGAGTTGACAGGGCAACAGCTACTCCTGGCAAAACTTAAGGGAAAAAGAATGGACTGCATTGTTTGCAGTAACCGGAAATAGGCAGCGAAAACAAACAAAGATGATCTGTAAACAATGACCCTATGTGCATAGTTCCTTGCTTTGAAAATACCACATCACTTGATTGTAAATCTATATTATTTGTTAACCCCGTTCAATGTTGGAAATGGTCAGACAAGCCAGATTGTCCAAACCAATATTGAATTGAAAGTGGGATGTTAGCATGGATTGTGATGTATTTACACTGAATACAAGTAAATGGTTCATTTCAAGTAGAAACTAAAAATCCAAAATTCATCAAGTTGTTTTCCACATGGAAAAAAATTTATACCTGAGTCATTTGCATGAAATCACCCATTTGTATCTTTACTTAGTGTAATGTCAAAGATTTAATTGTTTTGCTTTACACTTACAAAATCTGCAGATTATCCAAACTAACATTGATTGATGGTGTTAGCATGGATTGTGATGTATAACGAATACAAGTAAATGGTTCATTTCAAGTAGATAACCAAAAACAACCAAAATCATCAAAGTTGTTTTCACATGGAAAAAATCTTATACCTAATGTTTTGCATGAAATATCACCATTTGTATTACTTTACTTTTTGTTAACCTGTCCAATATTAGCTTTTGACAAATGTTTCCTCTCTTTAAACTATTTTACATAAAATGAGAAAGTTAAAACAATGTCTATTCCACTGTGAGGGCGACTTCAATGAAATTGTGAAAATCCACTGGTGCTGAAGTGACATTGGCTCTTACTATGGTAAAGAAGGTAATCTTGCCATAACTGGCAATGAAAGGTTTAATAGAGCATGCTGTGTAAGAGGTCATTTTACAGAAGTGGCTGGAACCTGAAAGTGTTAATAAATAGCTGATTTAGCTAATGTATTCATGATGCATTGTTCTGTGATAATTATTATTAATGTTTACTTCCCATTGTTCAGACAAATATTTAACCCTCAAACCAAAAAAATAAAAAAAATGTAGAAATATGTTATAGTGGCCCTTTGCGACTATCTTTCTTGAGTTGTAGGTTCTTAAAGAACTTTTGGGTTTTCCCAAACCCAAGTTGTTCTTTTAAGAACCTACAAACAAAGATATTAGTCACATGGTGCCATCCAACTTTATCGCATTCACATGCATAGCCTGGTGTTTATCACTAAATTACTGGTTAGTTTCCTTGCAAAGGATGCCAAAAAGGCTTGGTGACTTAGTAAATTGTCTAAATTGATATTTTGGTTTTGCAAAAAACGCATGAAAAAACAAAATCACACCACAGTTTTGGTTTTGTTTGCTAAATTTTTATTATTTTGACTTGTTTTACATTCCACATTTGTGACCTACCTCAAAAAACCAAAACAAGTCATATTTTGTTGAGATTAAGTTTTGACAGATGGAAAGGACAACGTTTACTTTAAATTTGACCAGAATTATTGTTATTTAATTCAGTATGGGTGGTTTCTTCAGCAAGGAAACTTGAATTTTCTTGTTTTCATGGTTTATCAGAGGTTGCAGTTTACCAATTGACCGATGTTTTCTTGCAAACTAAAACAAAATAACACGTTGAAAGATAAAGAGATTGTCACTAAATCACCCAAAACTGCAAATACAAAATTCACTAAATTTTTTTCCATTATTTCATCGTCATAGTACAAAAAATCAGCAGTTTCGTTTTTTTGTTTTTGTTGAAACAGGTCACATTTATTAGTTACATTAATTAGATACATATTTGCATTTTTCGTTTGTTGAACTGAAATACCTAGCAGCAGATCAAAAAAGGAAAACTGTTATTTACAATACACCAAAGTATATCTGATCCAGAAACTAAGTAAGAGTCATTTTTAATATTTAAATATCAAGCATCTGCTCATTTTTGTAACTGGGCTAACCAATTTCTAAACAAAGTCTATTTTAACAATATACCAATCCAAAAAAGTCCTCCTTATACTTTTTGTTCTAATTCACAAACTATTGAGCACTTTTTTTTTTTTTGGGGTTTTGTTTGGGTTAGTATATCAGTTTAGTATACCATTTGCAAACATAAAAGAACAGGAATTTATAAATACCTTACTATTTAATATGTAGTTCCAGCATCTTGTGAAATAACGCACATGCTGTGTGGTCCAAGAAAATTGAATTATGTATCATTTCAACGATTGCCGCGAATCATGGGAAAAACAACATTTTCAAACACTGACTACAAGACTACCAGAACAGCATTTTATTTTGGAGGGGAGGGGAGATTTTAAAATCTATGAACACAAAACTTTAAAACAGGTCCCTCTACATATTTATATAATATGAATCCCTAACCCATCCATGTTCGAAAATTACAGCAAAGCAATGGTATACTACCTTTTAAACCGCAAAATGACAACGATTTGGACATGTTGCACATACATAAAACACTGTAAGTAGACAAATGAAAAGTGTCATAGTTTATTACATTTAAATAATTCATTCAAGATGCATTATTTGATTTAAATAGAACAATGTTTTGTCTAAGTGTTTCTTAATATCAATTCATAAAAACAAATTAAATCATTGACAAATATGGGGGCGGATGTGTGAATCTATCATCAAATTATTTTAGGATTGGTGAAAATTTTAATATTTCTAGTACTGGTTTGATTTGTTAAAATTCAATACGGTCATTCCAGTGAACTAAACAGAGAACCAAAATTTGAGTTTAGTTACACGACTCTAGCTTGGTCTATTGAATACCATGTAATAACAACTGCAAACATTTGAAAATCTTTGGTTTGAAATTCATTTGGGATGTTAATTATTATCCTTATTATTTTTTATTGTAATTTTATTTGTTTTGACTTCTGTTTAATTTCACATTTGAGCCCTCTCACAAAACCATAAACAAGTCATATTTTGTTGAAATTAGTTTCTGGTAAATGGAAAGAGGACAACGTTTAGCTTTAATTGACACCAGAATTATTATATTAATTTACGAAAGGTGGCATTCTAGTCAAAGGAAAACTTGAGCACTCTTCTTGTTTCATGGTTTATCAGAGTTGCGGTTTTACCAATTGACCAATGTTTGTTCTTGCAAATACAAAATAAGGTGAAAATTTAAGAGTTAATGTCACTAAATCCACCAAAACTGCAAATACTAAATTCCAAATTTTCACCCATTTTATTTCACCCGTCATAAAAATCAGATTGCGACTTGTTTTGTCATGAAACAGGTCAATTTTAGTTACATTAATTCATATATTATTTCATTTTTCGTTTGTTGAACTGAAATACCTAGCAGCAGGTCCAAACAAAGGAAAAACGTTATACATACACCATAATTGACAACTTGATCCAGAAACTAAGTATGAGTCATTTTAAATATTTAATATCAAGGAGCATTAATGCATTTTTGTTACACTAGCCAAAAACCAATTTTCTAAACAAAGTCTATTTAACAATATACCCAATCAAAAGAAAGTCCTCCTTATACTTTTTGTTCTATTCACAAACTATTGAGCACTTTTTTTTTTTGATTCTCTTTTTTGGTGTATATCTTTAGTATACACCATTTGCAAAACATAAAAAGAACTAGTGATATTAGAATCATTACTTGATGGATAACGTCTCCAGATCTTGAAATAAGATGCTGTGCTGTGGTCCTCAAGAAAAGTGAATTATGTTCAATTTTCAACATTGCTCGCCAATCTTGGAAAACCAACATTTTAAAACACTGACCACAAGACTACAGAACAGCATTTTATTTTGGGGATTTTCAGAATCTATGAACAAACTTTAAAACAGGTCACCGTCACAATATTTACTATAATATGAATCTAACCCATCCATGTTGAAAATTACAGCAAAACAAATGGTGTATACTACCTTTTAAACAAAAATGACAAGCATTTGGACATAAGGCACCATACATAAGAAACATGAATAAAGTAGTATAATTAGCATTTTAAATAATTCATTCAAGATGCTTTTATTTGACTTAACTACAGAACAATGTTTTGTTCATAGTAGTTCTTAATATCAATTCATGAAACAAATTAAACTCATTGACAAATTGTCGGGCGATGTAATAAATCTATCATCAAATTGTTTTGGATTGGTATAAATTATTTAATAGTTCTAAATGGTTGATTTGTTAAATTCCAATACGGTCATTCACATGAATAACCAAGAACCAACATTTGAGTTAGTCAACATGGACTTAGGAAAGTTCATATGGAATGACCATGTACAATGTAAATCTTCATAATTTGAAAATCTTTGGTTTGAAATCGCTTTTTTGGGATGTTTAATTATTATCCTTATTGGCTATTTTCACTGGGTATAATGAGACATCGGCTGTTCAGTAATCGCAGAAATGGTTGTTTCCTAGATTTTGTTTATAACTTTTCGAGTACACATATTTAAGGCAGAGCAGAATCACTCGGAGTAGCAATTGCAGTTTGTGACCAGTAGCAACTCCAGAATTACTACACTACTTTGGTCATGAGGGTGAAATTTTTAAATTTTAAATAGTCATTATTAAAATGCAGATTGCATTTGTGCCTCATTTAATCATCTTATTATATATCAGTATGAATTGCTTAAACAAAGGACATAGGTATATCCTTTTGATTATTCTTTGAAATTGATATGAAAATGCAAATGTTTTCCAATAGACATCTTCAATCTTGTGTTCATCTACAGAGCCACCACTAATGTAAACCAAGGGCTGCTTCTTCAAAATGTGGGAGCGTCATTATCAAATTAGATCTCTTGCATAATGACTCTTGGGTGCTGATATGGACTGTTTCCCTTCTAATAAAGCAGCATATCTTTCCCAAGGCAATACTTGTGCAGTACACAAAATTCGTTAAAACACAAGTCACTATTCTGCTCCAACCCAGGCAAATTCTTGTGGATTGGTGAAGGTTTAATAATGTTATTTAATGAATTCAATCAAAAGTTTGCCAATTTGCTGGCCGTTATCTTATGTTTCTGTATTTCCTCTCCCTATGCCGTATACAAAAGCAATCACCGATCTCAATTTTATTTGAATCAATATTTCTTGAGCACAGTACAGCTACTCCATTGCAATACAGCCAGACTGGCAGCTTGGTGAAGGGTTCAATTCGAGTAGCCGTATTGTCATGCATTCTGTGAAAAATAATTTGAGACAGTCCGTATTATAAATATGACTGATTGATTATATTTGACACTTGGTAGTCAGGAATGGAAGAAGGGTAAGGTCTTCCCAAAAGTTAAAGTACAACAAAACAGGGACAAGAGGGTCTACGACGTGCAGGTATCTACAAAGCGAGGGTGGGTGGGTAAAACAACAATGCATTTCTTTGCGTGCACGACAAGGAGAATATACAATGATGCAATCACGTGACAGTGACAAATTATGTACAAGCCATGTTTTGCACAATAGAAAGAGGCTAAAAAACTTCCTTGTATAATTCCAGCTTAGGAACTCAACTAAATAATGGGACAGAAATGTGCAACTGGAAAAAAACATTGAACTATTTTCTGCCACTTTCTCGTCATATCTAACCTATATTACCAATCATTGTAAATTGAGTACAAAATGTGATTTCAGAGATAAATTAAAGGTGTACATTTGCAATGATTTCGAGACCCTCGTAGACTTTGGGCACACAGTTCAATAGTGGGGAACTGCCGATTTTGTATCAACATTTGTTAGTTTTTAACGCACACATTAACTTACAGTTGTAAACTATCATGTTTGGAGTCCATGTGCTTAGAAAAGCAAAAGCAAAACCACTCAATATGATGTAACAGGCATATCATGCATAATTAGGTACCATCTATAACCAGCGTCACTGCAGACGTCTCGTTTGTTTACATGTAGCGCCCTCTTTCGTATCAACGGATGCATGAAAACTTTATAAAGGTGCGCATTGTCGTTTTTCATGACACTGAAGGTTTCATGAACTGGCGAAGAGCCCATAAAAGTGTTCCAAGTCCAAAATAGATTATGATAAGTACAAATATCACATTTGTCATTACGAACCTAATATGCAATGATAATTATACAATAATTATGCATTATAACGTATGATCACTTTTGGCCTTTTATTCATAATGAATCGAGAAGGTCGTACGCCTCGACTTCTTAGATAAGCAAGGTAAAGTATCAAATGATAATAATATATAAATAATAATATAATATAGAACAATAACAATAATATATAATAATAATAATAATAATAATAATAATAAGATTTGTAGCCCATATCCATCCATGAAGCGCCAAGGGCAAACAAAAAAACTGAATACAAACAATATCACATGATATCATAGGAGAAAATATTAATCGTTGCAAACGCGTCCTAATCCTTCTGTGTACCACAACATTACATCATTGAAGTAGGTCTCGTAATATCTAAGACGGAAGCGGCATGCAGTAAACATGTCCAAATGCGTTGTGACTACAGTCTGACATACTGTTTCATGTAAAATTAGCCGATCATGCATTATTTTGATCGGTTGAAATGATTAACTGACAAATACTTTACCAATAATCCAGAATGGGTTAAATTAACTTTATTGTCCTAACATCTTTACAAGTCTCTACAAGTCTTCCATTCTCTCAAAAACACTCAATGTGAACATCTGTCATTATAGTGGACTTGTAAATATTCAAACATTCCTGAGTGCCAATACAGCGCCTGACGGTGATTGATGTCACCAGTTCCGAAACAACAGTAAGGTTGACGGTTTCCATTTAAAGTAAAAAAGACTATTTAAAGACTTCAAAATCTTACTAGAGATGCCAAATGGTAGACCGTGCATGTTTTAGGGGTTGGGAAAAGATATGGTAAAGTGGAAACGTTCACTTTACAGGACCAACAGAGTCCCTTTGAAAATTGACGTGTGCACAACCATGTGCCATTGCATTCCGCTGCCTATATAAAATGGGTTGCAATTACAGTGTATTACTATTCGTCGGTGGCAAATCATTTTGACAACTGACAGCAGGACGAGGAAATCGGATAACCGGCAAGCGAATTGAATCGTGGAAGATGCGATACAGGTAAATTAGGTGCCTCTCGACATTTTTTTCTTTCTCATCCACAGGTGACTACAGACATGTTGCATTTCTTGTCTCTGTGTATGTGGTTCAAAATGAATTGCTCAACCACAATCTGCAAACATAATGGGATGCGCAATAAGTATACCAAAGCATGCTGTGGTAAGGAGGGGTGCTGCCTTGCAAAGGCTGGTACTGAAAATGGTTAAAAAGTAGCTGATTTAGCACGTAAAATGATTGTTTTACGATAATTGTTATTCATTATGTTTTAATACTTGACTCATTGAAGTTCAGACAAATATTGCTTAGTGTTAACTGCCACGTTTAGCTTTAATTTGACACAAATTATTATGTTAATTTTAGTACGGTGGTTTCGTTCAGCTAAGGAAAACCACTTTGAGATACAAACATTTTAAATTGAGCATTTTTGTTGTTTTTCATGGTTTATCAGAGGATTGATGAAAAAAAACTGTGAAAGATAAGAATTAATGCCACAAGTCCAAACAAAACTGCAAATACAAAATTCAAATTTTCACCCGTTTTATTTTATCCGGTCAAGCAAAATCTGCTGTGCGACTTGTTTATAGTACCTTCAACATTAACCTTTCATCCCCGGCTCTAAAGAGCCTTTTGTGATACGCTTCCTTCCTGGGCTCTAAAGGTGCCGGAATCGGCATGCCCTTGACGACCACGGCGACTTAAATCACCACCTGAAATTGCTAGTGGTTTTGGGGTGGCGCCCCATTGACAGAATGCAGTGTATAAGTTTATGAAAAGAAAATGGTCACTTTGGTTTTTGTATGTGCGTCCAGTTGAATTTAGTTGCAATATGATGAAACGGACATAAATGATGGCATTTGGGCTGGATTTTGGCGACAGTGCTAAGTCAGATGACGAAGTAATCGGATGACGACGACATTGAACTTGAAGAGGTGGCAAAATCACAGTAAAATGAATAATAATATATAACAGTTAACGTTACTCTTCCTGGCCCAATGGCAATGCAAATTAACGTAATTCACTTATTTTCCTAGGCTATAGCGTAAATAGCGTTAGAACTGTTGGAGTTGAGTAATGTAAATTTAGAAAATGGATCCCTTTAATAGGATTGACCAAATCCCCCCCGGGACTGGGTCAAAACGTCAAGTGAAAATGTACAATTATTAGTAGTTTTTTGGGTAATATTTGTATTCATTGAAAAAGGTTGATGTATAGATATACATAGAAATTTAAATTTACCCATGCGGTCGTGCTGTTTAGCTTTCAGGTGAAAATGCCCTTTTGTCTGGCTTCCAAAGAATAGCCTTGTATTCGAAGGCCCTCATAAGTCGTATTATGCAAGAAGTTGGGGAATTCATTCACAACCCACATTAAACGAACATTTCGATAACGAGTTTTGGAGAGTGGATGGAATCTGCCATATTTTTTTTCAGCAAATATTCATTTTCCCATGACCCCTGTGGCCTGTGTGCACATGCAGCAAAGTAGCATTGAGATATTGTTTTTACAAATGTATGATCGAGATTAATCCTCCTTTGTTTTTCTGTTGCAGCCGACCTACCAAGGTGATAGCCGACCGAGATCAAGGAGGCACAGGAAAGTTAATTCGATCTGGTTGGGAACACGGACCATTCCCAGTGGGACTGTGCAGTTCACTGAAATTCTGGCCCACCGCGACTTTGCCACACTGTCGGCAGTAAGATCTTCGCTGTATTTTGTCAACTGTGGAATATGCCGTCGACAAACTAATGCTATCGAGCAAACAATAGAATCAATTCCGATGAACAATTATCCGGGCCCCCAAAACCAACATTCCAGAAATGATGGCATTTGTGGCACTTCTATTGCTATGGGCATAACAATCCTCTCAATACAAGATGTACTGGTCGACATCTAAAATCTTCACATCCCATTCTATCCGTCATCATGTCCCGAATCGGTTCAGTTAAACTTGGTTCCTCCATCTCAAATAACCAAATTCCTAGAGTTTTGCCAAGGACAAACTTTAAAAGTTCGCCTTGATAGAAGTCCTCGTCCAGAAGTTTCTCAACCTGTATAACCCTGGCAGAATCTGTCTCCAGACGAGAGTATGTTGAATTAAGGACGCTTGAGTTTTGTTCAGTACATTAACAAACCTATCAAACGGGGTATTAAACCCTTTTCCTGAACGAGTCCAAACAGGATCCCGTGTCTTGGAACTGTACACAGGAGCCGAACCCCCAAACTGTTTGTGATGCAGACGAATTTCAATTCATCGACTGCTATCCACCAAACCCAACAGTTGCAGGAAAAGTGTCATTGATCTGGTCCATGGACTTGAGAATAAGGGACACGTAATATTTTGTGATAATTATACTAGCCCAGCTTTTTTGTAGCTAAACTTGCTAAACTAGGATCGGATGTTGGGAACTGTTCGTTACACTCACAGGGAATACCCAGCCGAAAAACCCAAAAACCATAAATGAAGAAAGGAGATGACCCATTTTTTGGTGAAAGGTGGGCAATTGTGTATCGTTTGGCAAGAAAAAAAAATCTGTAACACTTTAACTAATGGCAACACGATTTGTCCAAAAAGCAAATTCGTGTAATAAAAGACAAGTGGTTTTTTGTGATGTTATAACCAATTGTATTGAAGGATTACAAAAAAAACATGGGTGGAACTGATCTTACAACCAATGTTTTCAGTACTACAATCATACAAAAGAAGCTTGAAAGGGTGGAAAAGAGTTTTTTCCATATGCTGAATATCTATTGTCAATAGCAGAGTAATATTCACCAGCATAGCAGGGAACAAAATGTCAGTAATCTTGATTTTCGTATGGGGATTGTACAGGGCTTGCTGTTGGGAACGACCAACAAGTCAATTGAGATACATTTTCCCTATTGAGTTGACAGGGCAACAGCACTATCCTGGCAAAACCCCAATGGAAAGAAACGACTGCATTGTTTCAGTAACCGAAAAATTTGGCAGGCGAAAACAAACAAAGATGATCTGTAAACAATGTGCACACCTATGGCATAGTTCCTTTCTTTTAGAATACCACATCACTTGATTGTAAATCATATTATTTTTTTCAAATTTTCTCCGTTTAATGTTGGGAAAAGGTCAGACAAGCCGCAGATTACAGTCCAAACCAACATTGAATTGGGGGTGGGGGTTAGATGGATGTGATGTATTACACTGAATACAAGTAAATGGTTCATTTCAAGTAGATAACAAAAAAAATCCCCAAAATCTCATCCAAATTGTTTTCACATGGAAAAAAAACTTATACCTGTACCGTATTTGCATGAAATCACCCATTTGTATTACTTTTTCTTTATGTAAATACTGATCCAAATATTTAATTGTTTGCTTTTAACTACAAAATTGCAGATTAGTCCAAACCAACATTGAATTAAAGTAGCATGGGTTGTGATGTATTTACACTGAATACAAGTAAAAGGTTCATTTCAAGTAGATAACCAAAAACAATCCCCAAAATCTCATCCATAGTTATGTTTTTCACATGGAAAAAAATCTTTTGTTGGCCTGTACTGGTATTGTAACAGTATCACCCATTTGTGGTTTACTTTTCTTTAGTGTAAACACTGATCTACTATTTTCAGCTTTTAGCAACAATGTTTTCCCCTCTTTAAGTATACTCATTTTATATACAAATGAGTCATTTAAAGGTACAGTGCACAATATGTTGGGTGCAAGGTTCTGTTCCTGCTGTGTGAGGCACACTTAAATGAAGTTCGTGAAACCCACTGGTGCTGAAGTGACATTATTCCCAATGACTGTGGTAAAGAAGGTAACTCTGACATAACTATTGGTAATGAAAGGGTTTTTAATAGAGCATGTGGTGGGTGAGGGGGGCTATGCCTTACAGAAGTGTCTGGAACTCCAAAGCATAAATAGCTGATTGTGCTATTAAAGTATTCATAGAAAATTGTTCTGTGATAATTATTATTAATGATATTTATTTGGTTATGAATACACTCATTTTGTTCAGACAAATATTGTTTGTTAAACCTCAAACCAAATTTTTTTTTTTTAAATGTAGGAAATACAGCTATAAAGGCACCATAAGACTATTATCTTTCTTGAGTTTTGTAGGCTCTTAAAAGAACTGTTTGTTTCCAAACTGCTGTTCTTTAAGAACTCACACAACTTAAAAGATATTACAGTCACATGGTGCCACCGCAAACTCGGCCTGCTGTCATTCCACTCATGCATAGCCTCAAGTTCGCTTTATCACTAAATTCATTGAGTTAGTTATTCAAAAAGAGTGCCAAAAAGGCTTTTGGTGACTTAGTCATAATTATATTTTAACCAGTTTGTAATACTTTGTGTTTTTGTGCCAGAAGAAACAACACTGTGCTGAATAAAATGCAAATCATACCAAGTTTTGGTTAAAAATACTAAAAATTTCTTATTTGTTTTGACTTGTTTTACATTTCCCACATTTGTGACTCCACTCACCAAAAACCATAAACAAGTCATATTTTGTTGAAAATTGAGTTTCTGGTATAGATGGAAAGAGTGACAATGCTTAGTTTTAAACCTGACAATTGTGAATTATTTTTATGGCGTGTTATACCTTTCAGTAATGGGTGGTCTCGTTCAGCCAAAGGAATCTTTAGACATTTTTCTTGTTTTCATGGTTTTATCAGAGGAATTCGCAGGATTTAATTAATTGACCGATGTCTATCCAGCAAAATAAACAAAAACAATACGGTGAAAAAGATAAGAGGACAATGTCGCTAAATCCATCTAAAACTGTGAAACACAAAATCTACTAAATTTTCACCCTGTTTTATTTTATCCGGTCATAGCACAAAAAATCAAGGTGGCAAGGATTTGTTTCTGTTTCTGTTGGAACAGGTTACATCAATTAGTTATCTACAATACTTACATATTTGCATTTTTCTGTCGTTGAACTGAAATACCTAGCAGCAGAAAATACAAAACAAAAGGAAAACTGTTAATTACCAGTACAATTATAATCAAGCAACTTCTGATCCAGGAACCAAGTAATGAGTCATTTTTTAATATTTAATATCAAGGGGAGTGCCATCAAGGTTTTTTGTTAAGACTGGGGTCAACACCAATTTTTCTTAAACAAAGTGTATTTTAACATATACCCAATCCAAAAAGAAAGTCCTCCCCTTATAATTTTGTTCTGAATTCAAACTATTGAGCATTGGTGAAATAATCAATAGAGAAACTCTATAAATCCAGCCACTTTATTCATAAACAATTGCATGGATGAATTGTTGATTTATGTCCAAAGCGGAAAAGTGGCAATTTGTGTAATCCCCATGAAAGTGGACCAATATATTACAACATTACATTGAAAACAATTTTGTTCCTATCGAACTTAAGAACATGACAATTCATAATAACCAAACGGGAGAGAAAAGGATTAATGGTTATTTGACTGAAAAGTGCTTAGTAGTTTTTAATCAGACCAAAAAGTTTTTTTTGGGGGCCTAGAGCCATGGGTTGGGTGTATATTTACTCATCAAAAGTACAGTTTAGTATACACTCATTTGGTAAAACACTAAAAACAAAAACTAGTGAATTATTATAAATCCTTACTTACCATTTGGGATCAAAGAAGGTGTTCAAGCGCATCTTGTGAGCAACGGTGCTATGGTGTGTTGTGGTCCTTAAGAAAAATTGGAATTTTGTATTTATTTTCAACGCATCGTCAGCCGGCAATCATTGTCCCAACATTTTCAAACACTGACCCGGCCAAGACCACTAGAATAGCATTTTTTTTTGAGGGGAGGGGGGGGGGGGATTTTCAAGAATCTGTGAACACAAAACTTTAAAAACAGGTCGCCGCCCATGTTTTACTTTACAAAACTGAACTCAACCCATCCATGTTCGAAAATTACAGCAAAGCAAATGGTGTAAAATACCCTTTTAAACTGCAAAATGACAATGGCCTTTGGACATGTTGTACATACAAACACTGTAAGTAGACAAATGGCAAGTGGTCATGAATATTACATTTTTCAATCATTCATTAAAGATGCATTATTTGGACTTAATCACAGACAATGTTTTGTTCATAGTATTTTAATATCAATTCATATAAAAACAAATTAAACTCCTTGACAAATATTGTGGGGATGTGAGTGTATTCATCATCAAATTGTTTTTAGATTGGTTATAAATGATTTAATAGGGTTCTAGTACTGGCTTGATTTGATTTGTTAAAAATTCCAATACGTGTCATTCCACATGAACTCAACCACAGAACCCAAAATTTGAGTTAGTCACCATGGGACCTCTGGGCGAGTTCATATTGAATGACCCATGTACACTTTCTAACAACTTCAAACCATTTGAAAATCTTGGTTTGAAAATCGTCTTATTTGGGATGTTTTAATTATTATCCTTACAATTATTTCTCACTTAGGGTATAATGAGACATTATTGTTTCTAGCAACTCTAAGAAATGACCTTGTTGTTCCTTAAGATTTTGTTTAGTAACTACAAGTACACACAATATATTAATGGCGGAGCAGAATCAACTCGGAGTATGCAATTGTATCAGTTTCAGTGACCAGGTGAGCAACTCACAAGAATTACTACAGGTTATGTACTATCATCATTATCATCACTACTACTACCATCACTACCACTACCACTACCACTACTACCATTTCACCATCATCACTATCATTACTACTCACTCACTCACTACCACTACTACTCACTACTACTTCACTACTACCATCTACTCACCACTACCACCACTACCACTACTCACTACCACTACTACCACTACCATTACTCACTAATACTCACTCATCATCAATCACTACTATCACTACCAATACTTACCACTACCAATACTACCACCACCAATACTACTACTAGCACCACTTTGGTCATGAGAGGGTAGTAATTTTAATTTAACAATAGTCATTTATAAACGCAATGATTGCACTCGTACCCTCATTTAAATCATCTTCCATTAATATTATCCAGTACGAAAATGTGCAAAAGCAAAGGACATGCAGCCATATCCCCCTTGTTATTATTTCTGAATCTGATATGAAAATGCGAATGTGTTCCACCTAACAGACATTCTCTCATCTCAGTCCTGCATGTTCATCTACAGAGCCAACACTAATGTAAACCAAGGAAGGCTGCTTCCAGTGCAAATGTGGGAGTGTCCTTATCAAAAGTTATTAGATCTCTTGCACAATGACCTTAAGTAAGTTGATATATGGACTGGTTTGCCCTTCTAATAAAAGCAGCATATCATTCCAAGGCAATACTTAAAGTAGTACAACAAAATTCGTTAAGAAACAACAATTTCTTCACTTATTTCTGCTCCAAATCCCAGGCAAACGTACCTGTCACTGGATTGGTGAAGGTTTTGAATAATGTTATTTAATGGATTCACAGAAAAGTTTTTGCCACCCCATTTGCTGGGCCCGGTTATCTTTAGTATTTCTGTATTTCCTCTCCCATATGCCGTATACAAATGTACTTATCTCAATTTTATTTTGAATCAATATTTCTCGAGCACAGTACAGCTACTCCATTGCAATTACAGAAAGCCAGCCTGGGCAGCTTGGTGAAGGAGTTCACTCACGTGAGAGTAGCTCAGTAGTATGGTGTAGATGCCGGGGGAGCGCATCTACAAAAAATGATTTTTTTTAAACAAATTTCTGGGTAGTAGTAGGGAAATTAGCAAAAGGAAGTAGCAAAGTGTAAAAACATAGTATTTTTTAGACAAACGCTTTTCTGGGTAGTAGTAGAGTATGGCGTTTTTATTTAAAAACGCAGTGCGTTTTCAAAAGCTAAACTGAAGACTTCACGTTTTTTTAGTTTTTTTTTTTCTTGTTTAATTGTTCAAGTATATATTGATTAGAGAGAATGGTGGTGAAAGAAAGAGAAGAATAAGACCTACGTTGATAAAAATATATATCGAAATGGACACATTGAAGAATTGAAAGATTTTATGCACGAACATAAATCAAACACAATTTGGACTATTCGAGACCCTAAGTTTGTTACACCAAAACAGTAAGTGGGTAAATTGATAAACGTAGTTATTACGAAGGTGTGAAAATATTTAAATGGCAAAACAAAAGCCATTGTATAAATTAAATTAACTGAATTGAGAGAGCGTATAACGGTTGAAAATATAAATTTACCCCTCATAGCGGTCGGGTCGGGTAAAATGATCGGGCTGTTGAGAAAAGACTACATCTGGTGCACTTAAAAAGGTTTTACGGGCAAGAAACAGAGTTGAGGTTTGCTTACCTAAAGACGGTGGAATATATTTTGCAGCGAACGAATACGACGGTTCCGTTGAATCACAGCAAAGAAAAGATTTTGGGAAGCTTTGTAAAACCAAAGATTATTAACAATGTTGGTGAAGACCTGAAAGTAAATTTTAATCGCATGCCAGTTCTATGATATATATACGCACTAAATTACTTAAAGAAAGACAAGATGGTTCGATTCGATTTTGCTGAACCAAATTTTCATAATAATAAACAAATCGTTTTATTAAATTTAGACAATATCGAAAATGAACTTAGTAACGTTTTTCACAAATTCAAGAGGCTTTAGAAAATACACTCAAGAGGGTAGTGGGTGGTAGATCGCATCGTTGAAATGAACATTAGAATTAGCAAGTATCGACCTTAAGAGGCGGTAGTTATATCGAGCTATGCGACTATATAAGAAATAAAATGCGCATCAACGTAAAACAACGACGATAATTGTTTACGATGGGCGCTGCGTAGCGCCTTTTTCCAACTTACAAAGACTTTCAAAGAACGAGTAAATATTCGATGGATGATGGTTTAAATTTTAATAATATCGACGCGCCCACACCGATTAATCAGATTAAGGTAGAAAACAAACGATATAGCGATAAACGTTTTTGGTTGTGAATCAAAATCGATAATAGTTTACAAACTAGCGAACAACCCGAGACTCATCATCATCATCATCAGCCGGGCTGCCAGAGTAGTGACGACATCACGAGCCAGAGCACGAGTCCTCTTCCTCCAGTTGTCTCGGTCCGCCATGCAGGAGCGCAGCCCTCAGCGGATGTGAGGTCGGTGTCCCCTGAGCTGGTCATCCACAAAGGTCAGCCTCTTCTCCCTTGAGGCGGTGCCCCTGTGGCCCCACAGTATGGTCGTGGGTGGGCGGCAAGCTCGGGGTGGCGGACGCAGTGGCCAGCAAGATTCAAACGACGCTCCCTGATCTTATCCGTCACTCTCTGCATGCCGTTGTAGAGGTCGACGTTCCTCATGCGGTCCCGCCACGATACGTTGAGGCCATGCGAAGCGAGACTAGAACGTATAAATTATTATTAATTCATAAAGAAGTTAAATTTTCACTACGTTTGATTAAAGATGTGAATAAATTACTTTTTTGATCAAACGAAACACGGGCATCGTCAACATTTTTGTTTACGATGTTTACAAGGTTTTCGACGGAAGCTTATCTCGAAAATCACGTAAAATGTGTAAGGGAATGAACGACAGACCGACAAAAACTGTTTTACCAATAAAGGGTAAAACGACAAGTTAAAATTATAAATTTTCATAAAAAGATGAAAGTTCCATTTGTAATATACGCTGATTTTGAAAGCATTATTAAAAAGGTTGACGATGTAACATTACTAATATTAAAACTGCAAGAACACGTTGTTTGTTTTTTCGTACGTCGTTAAATGCGACGGCACGACTCACACCCCTGTCGTATACAGAGGAGAAGATGGTGGCTAAACATTTTTAAATAAATTACAAAAGAAGAAGAAAACATCATCGAGATATTTAAAACGTTCAAAAAATAAACATGACTGAAGAAGATGTAAAAGATTACAAAAATGCTAAACAATGTTGGATATGCGAAGAGAAGTTTTTTGAAGACGATGATAACAAGTTTAACAAAGTTAAAGATCATTGTCACGTTACCGGAAAATATAGAGGCGCGGCGCACAACAGTTGTAATTTAAAACTGAGTTTAAACCCGGATAAACTTTTATTCCGGTCGTGTTTCACAATTTGCCAGGCTACGACTCTCATCTCATTATGCAAGCTGCCGGTTGTAGCAAAGGAAATCTAACGTATCGCAAACAATATCGAAAAGTATATTTCGTTTAGTATCAAACAATTACGATTTATCGACAGCGCTCAATTTTTATTAGCTTGTTGGATAAACTCGTAAAATCAAACAATTCTTTTTCCGATTACTAGCAAGTTTGAACCAGATTTAGAAAATTTAATCTCGTTAAAGCAAGGGTATTTATCCTTACGAGTACATGGATAGTTTTTCAAGATTCGAAGAAACGCAGCTCCATCGCAAGAATCTTTTTTATAGTAGTTTAAACAACCAACACATTACTAAAGAACAATACTCATGCAAAGAGCGTTTATAGCAAGTTTGGTTGTAAAAATTTAGGAGATTATCACGATTTGTACGTGCGTACCGATACTTGCTTATTGGCGGATGTATTTGAAAATTTTCGCGCTACTTGTATACGAGAGTACGGTTGGACCCACTAATTATTATACGAGTCCCGCTAAGTTGGGACGCTTTATTAAAACATTCGAAACAAACTTCAGATTTGTTTACAGACATTGACATGCATTTATTTATAGAAAAAGGTACGCGAGGAGGAACGTGTATGGTGAGTAAACGATACGCTAAAGCAAACAATAAATATTTAGATGACTACGATAAAACGAAACCATCGAGTTACATTATGTATTTGGACGCGAACAATTTATACGGCTACGCGATGAGTCAACATTTGCCAACGAGTAATTTTAAATGGATGACTAGTAAACGAATCGAACGACTCGAGAAACAAGGATTTAAAAACAATAAAGGATACATTTTAGAAGTTGATTTAGAATACTCATCATATCACACGATTTCAACGCGTTTCCACTCGCACCAGAAATCGTTAAAAGTACCGAAAGAATGGATGAGCGACTATCAACTTGAGTTATTGAACGACAAACCGGCTCCAAAACGTCGTAAAATTAGTTCCCAATTTATACGATAAATGCAACTACGTGATTCATTATCGTACTTACAATTGTATTTAAAACTCGGCATGAAACTAACTAAAATTCATCGCGTTTTAGAGTTTGATGAATCGTGTTGGATGAAATCGTACATTGATTTAAACACACAACTCAGAAAAGACGCAACGAGTGATTTTGAAAGATTTGTTCAAACTTATGAACAATTCAGTTTTTGGAAAACGATGGAAATGTACGAAATCGCATTAACGTGAATTTGAAGCGGTTAAACGATGAAAAAGCAACGATCAAATTCGCTCACTCATCGCGAAACCAAATTTTGCTGAGGCTAGATTTTTGATAATGATTTAGTAGTGATTCACATGCATAAAAGCAACTCGCGCTAATCGTCCAGTCTACGGTGGAATGAGCATTTTAGATTTATCTAAAGCTTTTTATGTACGATTGTTATTACAATCATTTAAAACAAACTACAAAAACGAGTGCGAGTTGATTTACACGGATACGGATAGCTTGTTACTCGAGATTAAACTGAGATGTGTATAAAGATTTATGTAAAACAAATCTTTATACGACTTTTCTAATTATAACGAACAACATTTTTACATTCTGAAGCTAATAAAAAGATTATCGGTAAAATGAAAGACGAGGCATGGGCGTGGTAATTTCTGAAGTTGTTTGTTTAAGACCCAAAATGTATTCGATACTTTTATCAAACGAAAAACAAATAAGAAAAGTTAAAGGAGTTAAAAAACAAGTTTTAGAACAACAAATTAAACACGACCGATATAAACAAGTTTTATCTCTGAAAAATACTCTACATCACCCTATGAGTTTCATCAAACATGAAAAACATAGATTATATACAACGCGAGTAAATAAAATATCGCTATCTCCTTTAGACACAAAGAAATATATTTTAGAAAACGGAATAGATACTTTAGCTTACGGCCATTATAGCGTTAATCGTTTAATCGGTGGATTTTCTGTATCTCGAGGAACAATTTGTAATCTTCTTTTACAAAACTACGAGCGGGACCTCCTTCTAAAAAATACAAGATGGGTTGATTCGCGGCTTTAATCGTTTTAGATATTCTATAAATTTTTATACTCCATATAGGATCTGTGGCGCGGCGTCTCGTATCTTTTTTCACCTTCACCGGGTGCGTAAAATACCCAATTAAACTGTTTGATGGGATTCTTTTTCATTCTTTACACTTACAACTGGCGAGGCTGGATTTGCTCGACGACGGTAATTTAATCGCGTCTTTTGGTTTTAAATTAATTAGTCGCGTCGTTTCATTGTTTAACGCCTTTACAACTGCTGGTAATATTTTAACCCATTCTCTATTTCTCGTATCAGTCGCTATTTCTTTAGCGTATTGATGAGAAAATAATCTTTCACTCAAAGTTTTATTAAATCGCTCTACTATACCCTGCGCTCTATGATTACCAGCCTCGCCTCTTTGAATTTTTTGCATTATGTTTACTCATTAATACATTAACGCTACTCATAAAATTCTTTTCCAGGATCAACTTTATAATTTTAGGCCAAGTTAACGAGCTACGTTTATAAATTTTCTCAAACGCGTTACCAACTTGAATAGCAGTTTTATCGATTAACGGTTCTGCTTTTATACCTACCGCTTCATCTACGACGGTCAACGCGTACTTGTACGTAATTCTACTCGTTCTTGCGCTACCGACTGTATCATGCGGAAGAAACAATAACTGCTTGGTGAACCCTCGTTGGGTTTCAATAACGTACTATTTGAACTGGTTGGTCTTGGAATATATTTAGGAAAGGGTAAATAAATTTGCCACAGTGCTTGCTTTTTTATCCACTGTCGAACTAATTTGTTATTTACTTTTTGTTTCTTTAGCTAATTTATTAATTGCGTCTAGACCTTTGTAGATATCCCTGAGGACCATAATAAGCGTTTTGTAGCTTTCTCTCGTCCATTTTAATATTTATAAATATATTTTATTCAGAATTATAATATTTTTTTGGTAAAATTCCTGTTGAACTTAACCACATTTGCGTCATCGAACTCGCGGCAACGGTCGTAGTGAGTTTTGAACCCGTCTTTTATATCCAATTTTCCTAAATCGGCTGGTTTTATTTTTAAATATTTTTTCACCGAGCATGCTGTATAAAACGACGAAAAGAGTCAAAACGGCGCTGTGATAAGCTGGAATTGGCGATTCCATTGTTTTATATTCGTTAAATATAATAATTAAAAGTTTTGCTATTCCATTTCCAAAACGTCGAGTTCTTTTCGTTGGTAAAGGTTTAGGCTCTATTCGCTTTTTCGTTAGAGACGGTGGGTTTAGGCCTTCGTTAGAGGCGGTGGTTTACTTTAAGTAGTAAAGGCTAAACCTCCAATGAACAAAGCAATAGCGAGCAGTAGTAGTTGTTGGAGCTTGTTGTTTCGCTCGTTGATGCTTGTGGCGTTACGCTTTGCGTTAACTCGTGTTGAGTTTTAGTTGCACCTTTTTAATTCTTTGTTTTTCTTTTATTAAGTTCGGCGAGTTTTTTAACAGCCGTGACTCTGTTTGATTGTTTTCTTTTAGTCGGTGTTTTCGTTACCGTTGACGGTACAGTTGGTTTGCCCTGCAGCTTGCGGTTGTTCCTGGTTGTGCATTCGTTTCATCGCTTTTATTATCTATACAAGATTCTTCTTTTCTTTAAATGTTTCACCGTAATAAGAGTTGCACTGAGCGGCGCTACCAACATACCGTACTTTCAGTATATTTCGCACGCTACGGTACCAAGCATGCCTGAAATGAATGGATCTTTTCTAAATCTGTAATGACTACCTTCATTATCAATTTCAAAACTATAACCGTATAAATCAACGCGATTTAAACCGAGTCCTAATAATTTAACATATAACGTTAGAATGGCGCTGCCTAAACTTTGCGTTATATCACGACCCAATTTGGTTTCGTATTGCGCGTGTAATGCATCACGCTCTTCCGTAGATAATGACTCAATATCGTTAACGCTGTACTTCACCGAAAAACTTTTTGAATCTTCCTCCCGCCACAACCGGATAAAAGACGTTTATCTCGTAGCTTTTGTTTAAACAGCACTGCGTCGTCGCTTATATTATTATCTGCAGACGTAGAGTGGCATAAGGATGGATTTTCGTTTAATAGTTTATGAACCTCTTCCATTTATTATAAGTGTTTATAGAAAAAATTAGTAAAATTAACAAGTATTTGTTAGTAATTGCTCACGACCTCTTGTAGGTAATTGCTCACGACTTGTAGGTACTTGCTTAATGACTTGTGGGTAATTGCTCACGACCCATAGGTAATTGCCTCTCACCCATGGGTAATTGCTTAATGACTTGTGGGTAATTGCTTAATGACTTGTGGGTAATTGCTTAATGACCCATAGGTAATTGTCACGACTTGTGGGTAATTGCTTAATGACTTGTGGGTAATTGCTCACGACCTATAGGTACTGTTTTCACCTATGGGTAATTGCTTAATGACTTGTGGGTACTGCTTTAATGACTTGTGGGTAATTAATAATGACCTATAGGTAATTGCTCACGACTTGTGGGTAATTGCTTAATGACTTGTGGGTACTGTCACGACCCATAGGTAATTGCTCTCACCTATGGGTAATTGCTTAATGACTTGTGGGTAATTGCTTAATGACCCATAGGTAATTGGCTACATGACTTGTGTGGGTACTGCTCACGACTTGTAGGTAATTGCTTAATGATCAGGGTACTGCTTACCACTTGTGTAATTGTAATGCTTGTAATTGACTTGACTGTGGGTAATTGCTTAATGACTTTGTGGGTAATGCTGTTAAACAACCGCGCGGATAATTGCTTCACGACCTATGAGTAATTACTATCATCAACCCATGAGTAATTGCTTAATGACCCATGAGTAATTGCTGTTTCTACCTATGTGGTACTGCTCTCTACCTATGCGAGTAATTGCTTCAGCGACCCACAGGTAATTGCTCATTGACTTGTGGGTAATTGTTAATGACCCCTATGAGTCACGTATTTCATAATCGGTAGGCTGATCCGTTTCTTTAAAATCAACTTGCGATGTTTAACTCAATTGTTTTAGTTGTTCGCGCGCTTCGCTCGTAACTCAGCCGCTTGGTAAAGGGTAACATCGTTTTCTCGAAGATCAATTTTCAAACGAATCTCTCTATCTTTGCCAATAAAAACAACACACACCCATTTTGAGTTGTTTCTAGAAGTCTTTTAATACGCTATTATATTTTTGAGAAAGAATCCAACAGCTATGTTTAATTCGTGCCTCACCACAAAAAGTTTCTAATTGAGTAATCATACATATTTATTGTTTTTGTTGTATTTTTTTATAATGTAACTGTTTATTCCTTGGCGCTACGCAATCGTGTCGATGATAAACAACGTTTCGTTTCCTTTCGAAAAACCCTCGCCATAAATTTGTATCAAGGCTTTGTTTAACGTATAATCTTTTAAATCATCAACGAGCACTCTGCTCGTTGTCTCCAAATCCATTTTCTATTATTTTGATACGCGTCATTGTTACCGGGATGGTAGGTGTACATAATATAACGATATTTTCGGAAATGTTTTTAATATTCTTTTAACAAGTTTAAAATAAATTCAGTTTTTCCACATCCAGTTTGGCCACAAATGAGCGCAACGTGCGGATAGTTTAGGTAACATACTTTGTTTTAATATTAGCTCAAGATGTTTAATAATCGATGTGGATCTCAAAACGCGAGTTTCTTATGGTATTTAGTTGCACGTCCATGATAATAAAAGTATACATGTTTAGTTTCGCCCGCAGCTTTTCCAGCTTATTTTCTATTTGGAATAGTAACCTTTTCTTCTCGGGATAAGTTTTGTACTCGTCTTCCACTTCCGTGTATTTTATTATCGGTACCGTTCTTAAATCTAAAAATAAACCGTATCAGATTAGTAAATAATTTGTTATTTAACGTGAGATAAATTTTAGAGCTTGGCTTACGACTTGTAGTAGCGTGTTGTTGTTTCGAATCACCGCGCTAATATACAGAAATCTCTTCCCAATGTTGATACTCTTTTTCATTCCGTGTGCGCGTAGAGTTGGGATTGGGAACGCCTTCGATAGTAATTGAAACTTTGTTAATTTTCGGATTATAAATGTATTGCTTTCTTCGCAGTGCGGTTCTCTGAATAAAAACAATATTATTCTTCTTCATACTTTTTTGCAGGGTATTTAAATTTATATTCCACATCGTATCGCGTTTGTTTAACGGTGTTACGTCTCTGTCTTAGTACGCGATCGGGAACAATATACTCATTCTATTGCTGTATTGATTGATTTTAATCGTTCGAGCAAGTTCCGGCATATGGAACGACCTCAAATTCTAAAGAAATTCCGCTTTTATGGATATATTTCGCATTATCGTCGGTGCTTTTAATCACGCTAGAAAATTTATTACAACACGAGTTCGTAAGTCAATCGGATCTTCCCTATGCCAAAAGTAGACTGATAATAAGGTTGGATGATCGGTTCATAATTCAAAATCATGCGGAATGTAATATCGTCATTTTATAGCGTATCCGCGATAGCTTTATTCTTTCCTCCGGTTACGGCGCCGCTAAATTTTTATCATGCTAGCGTTCATTCTTATTTTAGTTATGTTTGCATCTTCTTAATTCCTTGATACGCTAAATTCTCGCGTTGATCTTGGTCAACCATTCGTCTTTATAACAATTGAATACATCTGCATCGTCTAATGAAAATATTTCATTTCCTTCCATTTTAATAATTATATGTTTTACGATAGCTTCCACTTATTTTGTTATTTTGTGTACCAACGTTCTAGTATCATCATCTGTCGAAACGAGTTCTATATTAAAAGCGTTAATTAGTTGTATTCAGAACGATAATCGTCGTTCATTCCTAAATTTGGAAACGAACAATTAGATTTTCGGTAATGGTGTTTTGGATTGTTTGTAGGCTGACTACTTTTTGACGTGTAATCCTTTTATACCTCTCGAGGTTCCTTTATTCTCCTGTATGGATCCAAATACATCTCCGTACGTATAATTGTAGTCATATTTATAGTTAACAACTATAAAATATTTTTATATAAAAGGTAATTATAAAATGGTATCTATAGCGATGATGATTGAGGTGCGGTAGTGCAACGCGTTAAAGCATTTACCGTGTAGTAATGCTTTTTATTTAGGTAATCTATTGGTTCTAAAGCGATGCTGAACAAGAACGCAAAAGGCATGATTTAGTTGATAGAACAACTTTCTAAATTGTGCCAGAGACGACTTTCAGTAAAAAAACGCTTAAAATATCTTAGATTATTTGGGAAACGAAAAGTCATACAAAAGAATCGAGCGCTGTAAGAACGTTTCAACAATATTGATGATGCGATGAATGAATATTTTATCGCAACTAACGAATTGAATACCCCATTTAATGAGAGATTTATATAACGAACCTCAATTAGAAGATTTTTTACCTCTTAGCGAAGATCAGAAACGCGCGAAATTATATATTTATTGTATTAGGGATGAGTATAGTAGGTTATGCGAGTTATAAATTATTTTAAAAAAAAAGATAAAAAAGCAATTATAAATGGCGTACGGAGGACGAAGATCTTATGGAAGCGGATCCAGCATTACAAGATCTTTGATGAAGAAGAAAAATGAAGGCGATTTTTTACGGAGGGTGATATTGAAAGGGTAGAACTTGAAAGGGTAGATGAAGAAATATCAAAAATAAAAGAGCAAGAAGCGTCTTTTTCTCGCAAACTAGATTTAGTAGATCTATAGGTTGATGATTTTATAGTCACGCAAAAAAGTGTAAACCAAGTACAATACAGGATTATAATGATTTGTTGTATACCAAAAAAATGAAAAGGAAAATTGCACTTATTTGTAGAAAAGGTGATAAACTATACTTAGTTATCCGAATCCACCGGTGGATTTTACGCGGAATTCGCCTTTTAAAAGTAGATTAACTCGATAAAGATCTATATAAATTTGAGAACGTGAAAAGTGAAAAATGTTATAGAAGAAGTAGAAAAACAATAGAAGAGCCAAATCCTCGCCTGAATAGGAAGTGGTGAAGGTTGCCATCTATACTGATGCAACTAGTAGAAAAATCAAATTACAAGTACAAGAAGTTATTGAAATAGGACAGGACTTTAGGATAAGTGAAGCAACCCAAACGATTTGGAATTTCATGTCGAGAAAATCTTAAATTCGATATTTCTATAAACGACCTGAGGTCACCTTTGAATTAAATTTAGCTAAATTGGAGCCAACTTTGATTGAAGAAATATCTAATTCGAAAAGAATACGTAAGCGGTCGAGATCGAGACGATGAAGATGTAGGATGAAATTCTCAACAAAACTACGTAAACAACTGGTTAGAAAAAAAGGTGAAAGACGAATGAGATTAGAAGTCATGAGTGAGAACGAAAACAACTTTCGTAGTCAAATTAATAGAATTAAAGAAACGTTTAAAAAAATGATATAAAGGGACGCTACGTTGGGTGAAAGAATTAGGAACTTTATTTAGGAGAACAGGCGTAACGATCGTTAGTATATTAATTTGCTTTAATATGACGATCGCTTTTGCTTGGTTAAATCGACGGCTGAAATTGTAAGTTCAGCTATACCTAAACCCAGGCCCCCAAAGCCTGCACCACCAACTCCAAAACCACCTATCGCCAGAACCCGAACCCACACCACCCAAAAACCAAGGGAGCGTAAAAGAGGATACAAAAACATTAAAAATTTAGCAAAATGTAATATTCTAAACTGGGGTGTAAAGCTTTTTAGCTGCTTAAGGTATTATGGCTACGGTATAGTGTTGGTTATTTAAAAACAGTGTCTGGTGTTGTTACATGGCAAGTGAACATTTATGGTTAGCACTAAGTGGAGTTTGAGTATTAGTTTTAGCTTATACACAGAAATGTTAAACAACACCAGAACTACAACAATTCCTACACCGGCTAAAATCGCAAAACCAAGTAATTAAAGAATTTTTCTTCTTGATGACTAGCATCGCTAAAAACAACATCTTCTTATCGAAGTTTCTGGAAGAGTCTGGTGTTGTGCCAATTGCAGGAGGCCCAAAACCATCTTCTGGTTGGCGTTTTGTAATTGTCGGTAGTTGTGTTTGTTCTGCGGTAAACAAGGAAGAGGAACAGGTTCTGAATTTAATTCCAAATTTGAACCTTAGAGATAAATCATCCGTCGCGATTAATAAATTATTGTTGTATCCCACGTAACGTACCTATTTGTTAAATTCATATCAATAGGGCATCATGTATAGATTTTCTCCAATAGCAAACTTCAATTGAGAACGAGCGTGTTAAAGCAAGTCCTTTCATCTTGATATCGCTGAATACTAGATTGTAAATCAACTGGAGAATCAATCTGCATTTAATATATTTATAAATTCACGCCGCGCGTCTAAAAACCCGGTACCGGATGCTAAAATCCACTTTTAACTCGCGCTTGAGCTCCAAAACGCGTAAATGTAGGTTCTTATAGAGTCGTTTATCTGTTCCGTACCAATATTCGTAAAACCCTTCTAGACGAGTCGATTATACCTTTGCCCAAGCGAGCCCCGTGGCAAGATTGTTTTATATAACCTATCGGCAGTCGAGGGATGATTCCAAACCCATTCTCGTCGCAGTTTTGTAATAATCGTAATCACTCACCCTTGTAGAAACGACGCTTAAACTACTTTATTGCAATGCTCTCCGGCACCGCTTTGTAACTGTTATCGTAATACAAGCCGTTCCCAATCCAAGTTAGAGTTGCTAATGACCTGTTGTTCCAATTGGAGACTTGCGAAATGAAAAGTCTTTATATAATTTTTTATACTGCGCTTACGTTCATGTTGTTGCTAAACATTAAAAAAATTGAAAAGATGTAGGATAAGCCCATTTCTTTTGAGCAATCGTCTAATTTGACAATATGTTAAATCAAAAAAAATATTTAACTATCATATTCAACGATTTAAATGTTATAACCACGCTGCATCTCGTTGTGGCGCAGTACGTCGCAGAATTTATTTGATTTTGATAAAATTTTAGTGGGTTATGATTCCAATTACTACAACGTCGTCGCCATCGACGCGAGGTAGCTGGTGAAAGTTGCTAAAAATATTATCGAAAATGAACGTTGGGAAAAACCTGTTCTTGTTAAATATTTATACTAAACTGCCAGCGTCAAAATTTTGAGGCGCTTTAAAATTTCCAGATTGCTTATATGAATAACAAAATTACTCTTCAATGCTAATGAAATGTCATTTCATTATAATCACGGTTTCCATTATTTTAAATTCAGAAATTATATAAATATGAGTATTTACGGACCTTAGTCGTACAATTGAGTGAGCGAGTTTTTATCTAGGTAGTAGTAGTGTGTAAAGATGTCAATGTCTAGCTGAAATTATGAGTATCAAGGGACATTTAATGAGATGAATTTTAAAGAACAATTTCATCGAAAATATAACGTTAAAATTGGATGGCACGACACGTTTGAACAACTTTTCATGTTTAACATCTATCCACGCACTGGTATATTTTTACGCAATTTATAAAAACTAATAATGACATGCACGTAACGCGTAATTATGCACTCAATATCTATTACATTCTCTCCAGAAATTGAAAATGAAAAATTACCTTTATCGATAATGAAACGCAGTAATTCAAGTATTAAAATGTGTTTTAAAATGAGTAGAGTATTCAAAAAATTGTAGAAGCCTACCTTTACAGGTGTTAAATTCAAATCTGTTTTATAAAATTCAACTTTACTGTTAAAATAAATTTATATACTATAACATGGCGAGATGATGACCTACGTACGAGCAACGTTGTTACAAAGAGAATTTTAATAATAAAACAACAACGCTTACACTCTTGAAAAACTGGATTTGCTAATAATGTTGAGGAAATGAATATTTATACAATTCGTCGCCGTACCACGCCCCAGAACTGACTTAGTCTGAAATTTTGACCAAATGTTTTTTGGAGGAATTTATAATTGGTAGTGAGTACTGGTTAAATTAGCCACTGCTTAATCAGAAAAAAAAAAGACAACTTGAAATGAAAAAAACTAATTTTCTGGCCAAAACGACGCATTGAGGATAGGTCACTTTGAAAATGTAAAATTAATGCGCAGGAGCAGACTGAAGTGACCCAACCATAGCAACTTCGTTCGTGTTGTTTTATTTTGACAAAATCTAACACTCACGGTGACCCTATGGTCGCATCTATACCCTATTAACGTATATTTTGTTTTTGCTAATCAGAATAAGTTTAAAATACGTTCGCTTCGCGCGCTTGGCAAAGACTTTATCTATGTGCAAACTTAAACAATCAGAAGTTTCCAAAGCGACTCGTAAAAGACTGGTAATTGTATAAGTCTTGTAATCTGACTCGATAAAAAGCATGCGTATAGACATTAAGCGCCAGCGCACGCCAGTCGGCACATACGATCGTCCAAAAATGGCGGTCATCGCGGGCAGCGCGTAATACGCCAAACCCTTCCGAAGTTGATGCAACGACAACATTTTGTGGCACTACTCAAACTTAAATCAGAAGAAGCGTTCTCCTTATCGTTTGCTGATGATCTAACGTTGGATGTTTGTGATTTAAATTTGCTTCATATATAAGGACTCAGAAATCGAAAATGTGTGTAGTGTTTGCTTCATCTATTGTTAGTTACGGCATTTCTTATAAACAAGTAGGCCTAGTATGGTCGTTGCTTATTAAGTTTTAAAGTGAACAACTGGTTACAGACATTTCAGGGTTTAATCACATCTGCAGTCTCGGTCCACTAGTTGTCCATTAGCTCATATATAGATTTTTTGGGCCACAGAATCATGGATGTTCTGTACAGGTGGTCTGATGGTAGCAGAACGTTGTTAACTCTCACAACATCTTAACACAGGCCACCACTGAAAAAAATAGGACTGTGAAGATGCACCGGGGAAGGTTTGGTGAGGAAAGTGTCATTGAGTCGAGGATATGCAAGTAAGTTAGTTCAATAAATTTATAGTGTCTGAGCATTTGTCATTGATAAATGTTTTTTGCTTGTTTTTGTATGATTGATTTTCTGCAGAAAATAACAACCTAAAAACAAACGTAATATTGAGAAACAGGGTTTACTTTATTGAGTGGTGGGACAAAAGAAGTTTAGTAAAAGCAATGTAACTTAATTATCATTAGCCACATGATGATTTGGTATTAATTTCAGTGGTATATTTCCCTTAGAATAAGAAAAGCAACTTTTTTTCTCTTTTGAATAAGGTAAGGCTAAAAACTGATCAACTTTATACATTTTCAAGCTTTATTGTTTGGCAAACATTTAAGTGCTTGTCACCATGTAACTTGAAATTGATCTTTGATTTGAAGAGTGTTTTGATCTGCTGTTGTCATAATTATTTCTTTTATATCATTTTCTTGGCTTACAGCAACAAGTGAAGACGGAGAGGCGATGACAGTACAGACAGAACTGCCTCTTAGTAGATTTGTCAAGTAACAGCAAACCAAAAGTGACCATCAAGTACGTGGTTTATTACTTGATAATCATTTATCTCACAGACAAACCCCCAGTTATAATCCTTGGTGACGAAGAAAAAAGGTGTTCATAAACATCTTTCTATTAAATTATTACAAAATTACAAAACTAAATAATATAATTATGCTTACGTTAATTGCATTGCCATTACAGTGGTTACTCCATCTCACCGGTACCAGTATCTAGCTAACTCCATTCACCGTGCCAGTACTCCAGTGGTTACTCAATTCACCGGTGCGTTCAGTGGTTACCCAATTCACTGAAAGCCAGTACCATGGTTACCAATCACCAGTGCCAGCATTGCAAAACAACCAATAGTGCAGTTCCTAGCAGATAAGTGGTAAGGTTTTTTAAAGTTTGTGTCTACGTTGTATACTTCATTACAGCAGTTTTGTTCCTTGTCACAGTGTTAATAGAAACTAAACAAAACTTGCCGTAAACTGCTGGCTGTCAGATTGCTATTAAAAGTACATGTCTTGATTAATGTTGTTTTGTATGCTACTGTAGCCCAAGATCAACATCGCAAGAGCAACAACCCGACGGATGTGGGATGGTGAGCATACCACAGCATGCAGGAGTCCAGGATGTTCATATTTTGTTGTGTCGAAGAGATATCGTTTGTTCTACCTAATTCAGAACCAGTTTTTCGCCACAATTTTGCTTAATTTTGTTATAATGAAAGGGTTATGGTTTCGTAATGATTAAACAAAAGGATTTTAAAAATGGTTGGTTGTAGGAAGCGGTTTCTATTATACCAGCTGACCTCTCTGAAGATCGAGGTCAAACCAGTTCGGTGATATTTCTCAAGCACAGAACAATGAGGAATAGTTCAGTAAAATTGTCGAGATGTATTTTAATAAACTCGCATTTACAATCAGCTATCGTAAAATGTAATTAAATATTATTTAGGAACATCAAAGTTAACCCATGTTAAATGATTGTTCAATATAGATTTATTGGTTTTAGAGAACTTTCAAAAATGCTACAAGAGAAAATTCATTTGACTACCCCTTATTTAAAATGTTTCTATGCTGTTTCGATCATAGTCAAAAAATTACACATCAATACAAGGTTTTTTAAAATTCTATTTTGTTGAAATTCGCTTTTTCCATCAACTTGCTCGCTCAAGCAGACAAGTGTAAGCATTTACATTTTAAAAGTCTGTAAGAATTAGTGTCTATCAAGATATGGTGCTTGAAAATTAAACAATACTTTCAATTAAATTAGAACAATACGTTTATAACTTTCTGGGATACACATTCAAAGTGGTATACTGCTTGCTGCTGTAGTAAACTGTTACATACCTTTGTTTCCAATTTTGAATGGAGTATTAATTAATTTACAAATATTTAAGGTCTGTGGATTTGCTTCTATGACTGTGACCTGTATTTACTGATAAACACTTTCTCCTCTGTTCTTCATCTCAACATCAAGAGCCTGAGATTTTAAAATATGTACAATAACAAAATTCACACACAACTTTATAACCTCTGTACAAATTCAAGAGGGGAACCCCAAATCAACCTTTGAACACACTCATACAGTTTTAGTTTTTTTACATTGCACATACCTGTTTTCGAGTGTTAATTTGGTCAAAGCTTGTTCTGAACCTGTGATTTGTTCCGAAGTGAATCGTATTTAATATGACAAACATTTTTGGGGGCCACTGAAGTGCCATATAAGTGTAATAATCGTAATCCAAGGGAAACTCCTTGAAAATACTCTTGAAGATACTCTGTACAGTTTTTTAGTTTCAACAACGCACATACCTTGTTTTTGAGCAATTTTAATTTAAAAAAAATTAGCAGTATTTACACTGTACAACATTACTAAACACTTGCCAGATACTGAATCAAGAAATGTTACACCTAGATGATGATTCAATTGTATGTTACAGTTAGAAACCACACTCTTTAATGAGGAAGATTCTGACAGAAAGTTAAAGGGCGATCTTGAAGTGTTTATAACATAGGAGTTTGGCCATCATACAGACCTGAGGTCATTAAATTTGCCTCAGCAACTTTGCAGCCTTTAGGATAGGCTGGAAGGTGCAAGCGGCCAAGGAGAACTTGCCTTGACAATCCTCCACTGATGATTAAAGTCTTCCTCCATGTGTGAAACTTCACCATGAGCTTTTTAGGTGACTTTTTTTCATCGACTTGCATCACTTTTTTCCAGTTCTACACTGTTACCTTCAGTAGTTGTATGGGACTTCATTATGTGCATTGATTGACAGCACATTTTCTATGTGTGCTCAGTAGCATGTTGATCGAGTCTGTTTTTTCCGCCTCATTTCCCGGTGATAGGCCCCTACAGATCGCACATAGATCCTCTTTGGTTTAGGAACTTCAGGCTCATGTCATGAAGTATATCACTACAAACACTTTGAGAAGCTTTCTTTTTCTTTCGAAAGTTCATCTTGGTCTTAGTTTGCCTCCTCCTCCGCTCCTCTGGTTTGGCAGAGATGCGATGATGGTCCAAGTTTGAAATTACTGTTCTTACTTGACGGTTGATATTCCAATTGCGGTTAAAACATTATTTTTACACAATTAAGCGGCAAGTTGATGAATTCACAAAAGGCTGCAAAGAAAGGCAAGAGATGCACAGGTACACTGCATTGAGTTTGGGTAATTTCCTGTATCTAAGTTCAATAACGCCAGCCCTCATCGTTTGTTTTGCCGCTTCTACCAATTGCCACCAGCAAAACTCCTTTAATCTTACCCATGGACCGACTGATCCAAACACAAGGAGAACTAGTATCAGCATGCGCATAAGAGATAGGTCATAGCGCGTATATAAATGAAACAAATAATTTTACTGCTGATCCCATTCATAGTTTCACGCGTGTGTACAACCGAAATAAAACATTTCGTTGTGCTGACGTTTGACTTTGAGGATAATTTCACATTGTGCCATTAATTTTGTCGTATTAATTTCTCATCAAAATCGATCATTATCTTCCCATTGTGTATGAAACTGAATCTGGCAATAATGATCAATATAGATATAACTGATGCAAAATACGTACCTCAAACGCGTTTTTCGTAAACGTTAAAAATTGAGATAGAAGCTCACTCTCGTGGTACGAGCGACGAATTATGACACATAATTGGATTACTTGGGATAGTGTAGGTTTGAATCTAGGTTTATAATCTAGCAACAGATTGTACAACTTACAAAAAAAAAAAAAAAAATATCATCATGCAAACACGCGTTTTTTCGCGTGATATTGATCATGTATTTCAATATTCTTTTTAGAACAGTGAGAACTACTTGCTTTTTTTGATAATGAACTGTGCTTTTTAGAATGTGGTATTTGCTTTAAACAGAATATATAACAACTACAGGAAAAGTTTTGTACAAGCAGTATTTTTCGGGTTTTAAAACTGGAATTCAGTTAAGGACAAAGCGTGTTGTTATTTGGCCGTTAAATTAAAATTTAAAACTTTTTCATTAATGAAAACAATGGTAGTTTACAGAATCAACGAACGTATTTCATCCTAATTTAATGGTTTAATGGAATGACTTGACGCGGAGCGTGCTAAAGCATTTCGTTTGGTAAAAAATCGACGATATTCAAAAAAAGAATTACGAATCGAAATAAACCAACGCGAAGTCAGTATATAAAAATATAAAATTATCAACGCTTGTAGTGTCAGAAACTCGCAGAATAGTTGTATGGGGAGCAGGAGCCATCAATACCAGTATCGCTGTTGTATCATCATCACCCGTAGGATTTGTTTTAGAAGGTTTAGTTTTGTGAGAAGGTGCGTCGTTCGCTCTCAGATGTAAAATATATAAATTATCTAAAAAGCTAAAAAACACGATGAGATAAAATTTTAGCTTTGCCCAAACCTTCAACACGACTGAAAACCACGTTAGTAAAGCCACTGAAGACGGTTACATTAGTCAAGAAGAATTTGTACCGTTTATGAAGAGAGAGATCAACATTACAAAAGAAAACTGCACAACTCTAATAAAAATACATCTTTAAGCGTTAAACGGAAGTTAAACTTCGCTGATGTAAATGCGAAAAAAAAAGTTCTATAGAAAACTTTTGAGTTTAAAAATAAACCGTCAGTAAATAACTACTATAATAATCAAAACTGCTTCTCGTAAGTAGCGGGAGCGGAGTAACGGATAACCACCGCCGTACAATTCTAAATTTTAGTTGCTTTTAAAATCAAATGTTTATAATCAGTTCTAGATGCCAAAAAAGCCAGTTTCTTTATCCGCTCATTTATACTCAACAACCTTAGTACATAAATTAATGTGGAACACGTATCTAAAGCGAGTTGGTGTTAAATACTTTATACTCAAGCAAATCCTCTAGATTTAATTAACTCAACGTTGGAACTAATTTTTCTCGCACGAGTATAATCAACAGTCGTGCGGAACATTTCCTAATATAATATCTTCTAACAATATTAAATCGCGGAATTTGTACAAAACGATTTTAAATCATCAATAAGTGTAAGTATACACGTCTGCAATAGTTCGCCCATATTAATATTACCCTACAAAAACTTTTCGTCTTCTTTTCTACCAAATCACTATTACTAAATTAAACGAGCGTATAGCTGGTTTATTTGGTAGAAGGTTTTACTTAATGCTTTGCGCAAAGTTTGTGCATAGACTTATCGATGTTTTGTACCTTTTTACACCTTTGTTACCCAACAGGCTCATTTTCCTTTTTTTTTAATTTTAAACTGATGAAAAGCAATAGTTTGATGTTGTGAGTTACGCACAAGACGGTACGTTTTGCCAACTATTAACCATCCAAAAGGAACGATTATTTTGTTTGATTCCATAATCTTTGTTATTAAAACGAGATAATATTTTTAAAAGTGAGTTTTAGGGAGAAGCTTCCTTGAAAACATCTTCAGTTGGGCCATTTAAAAGCTTTCGTCTTTTTTATATAAGCTGTAATTTCCCAAATTACCCACTGACGCAGCAATTTTTTACGGAGCGTTTTCATCTCTTTAGGGCAAGGCAAAATTGTAATTTGTTTGTCTAAAGATGAAATCTCCCACAAAACTAAACAAAGTTGACGCAAAAAGTAGCTGAAGGGTAGGCAGTTGTTTTTTGTCCGTATCACCCAATTTAAACAAGACAAGCTGAAAAATTATCGCTGTCGCTAAAAAACTAATCGCAAATCTAAATCAGGGTAAGTAATGTTTACCTGTTCTATTTGCACATTTTTTTGTCGATAAATTTCTACTTTCTAACCATGTAAGGATAATTATAATTATAATCGGTGGGAGTTCAAATTGTTTCGCGCTATCGAACTTATTACTACATACGCTGTTATTTCTCGTTTCAACACCACCACGTTCAACCTCGTGTCTCGGATATAAATCGTTCATTTTTCATGTAAACAATTATTGGAACTTTCGTTTATCACTGGTGAGTTTGCAAATGTTTTAAATTAACCATAAATTCAATTGGTTTTACTTAAATTCAAAACAAATTCTCTGTTTAATACCATCACTAGTATTCTTTTCGATCGATCCGTCCCGTGATAATAAACCAGTTTTATCTACCTAAATGAGCCTTTGGTTGAATACCTACTAAAATATCAATTAAAAATTTTAAATGTGAACCCATTTTGATTTAAATAAAAATCATAGTCATACTTTAAATTTTTAACCATAACTCGTCATACTAAAAAGTAATTTTTAATTAATATCAACGAGCGGTCTATACCATCGTTTCCAAACTGGTATTTCGTATCCTTAGATGGTTCATACATCACCTTTTTGGTGCATCACGTCACAATTTAAACATTTAGTTTTTCAAAAGTTTCACCAGTATTCATCGTTAAAATGTTCTATTTACGGTACGCTTCCATTCTCTTATCAATATATACACTTAGACAATTAAAAAGGGTGAAAAAACGTGAAGTCTATAAGTTTGTTTTTAAAACGTGCGTTTTATCTGATAAAACCCCTACCACTACCTAAAAGAACGGTTCCAAAAATACTATGTTTTTTACACTTTGCTTAACTTTGCTAATTTCCTACTACTACCCTAGAGAATTTGTTTTAAAAATCATTTTTAGAGATGCGCTCCTACGGCATCTACCATACTACTAGCCTGTCCCAGTTGTTCGTGTGCCCTGTGTAGTTCTGTGATGCATTCTGTGAAACATAATTGAAAGACAGTCCCTATTATAAATAAGGACTGACGGATTACATTGACACTTGGCAGTCAGGTAATGAAGGGCTGGGCAGATCAAGGACTGGTGGGGCTATACGCATTCAAATAGTGATGTTGAAACAAGAGGACGATAAGGTCCACTATTGACAAACGTCCACCTGCTGATATCTTGTGTAAACATATGGAGGTCTTCCCCAGCACAAAACAAAAGAGGACAATAGTGGGGTTCACGGACTGCAGGTATTCATGTGCTTGAGGAGTGGCGGTAAAACAACAATGCATTTCTCATTGCACGACAAGGGAGAATATACAATGAAATGAATTGGTAATCACGTGGACAGTGTACAAATTATGCATGTTTCATGTTGTACAATAGAAAGAGGTTAAAACTCTCTTCAGCCAATTCCGTTTAGAACCCAACTATATAAATATATGGGACAGAAACTTGTGCAACCAGCGGAACAATCCACATTCGGATACTGCATTTTTCTGCCATTTTCAAGTCATATTCAACCTATATTACCTTATCAATCATTGTAAATGCGAGTACAAAACGTGATTTAAGAAAGAGATAAATTTTACATGGTGTGTACATTTGACAATGATTTCTGCGACTTCGTAGATTCTTGGCAATATTAGTTCCTGCAGGATGGCACCGCTGATTTTGTATCAACATTTGTTAGTTTCAACGCACAGCATTAACCCATAGTTATGGAATCCTTATCGTGCTTCGAGTCTGTGCTTTAGAAAGCAAAACCACCATCAGATGTAAAATATATCTTATGTCGCGAACTGCGTCACTGCAGACGTCTCGGTGTGCCGTCTGGTTTGTTTGGTTATGCAAGCAGCCCTGTTTGTTATCAACGGATGCATGAAAAACTTTTTATAAAGCCGACTGGATACCGCTTAAGTGTGTTTATTTCATTGGACACTACTGTTCAATTGAACTGGCTAAGAGTCCACATAAAAGTTTTTCAGTCCAAAATAGATTATGTATCAAGCACAAATATCACATTTTTACATTACGAACCAAATACGTAAACATAATTATACAATAATTATGTAATTATAACGCAATTCGTACCACTTCGTCCACCCAATTATAATGAATCGAGCAAGGTCCGTACGTCTTTCCGACTTGTAGATAAGCAAAGGCTATAATATAAAATAACATAAAATAATATAAAAATAAAAAAAAAAAAAAAAAAAATAATACACACACACACACACACACACACACATACACACACACACACACACACACACACACACACACACACACACACACACACACACACACACACATTAATAATATTAATAATAATAATAATAATAATAATAATAATAATAATAATAATAATATACACACACACATAATATAATAATAATATTAATAATAATATAATAATAATAATACTAATTAATACATTAATAATAATAATATAATAATACATAATATAATAATAATAATAATAATACACACACACACACACACACACACACACACACACACACACACACACACACACACACACACACACACACACACACATAATAATAATAAGATTTGAAGTGCGCACATATCCACCTCTTGATGGGCGCCTGGCAAAGGGAAACAAAGAAACATTAATACAAACAATACAATGATATCATAGTGAGAAAATTCAAAACAGTTGCAAATGCGTCCTGAATCCCTCTTGGTACCCCAACTTTAAGCACAATTGCATGAAGTTGGTCCTTGTAGACATCAAAGAGGAGTAAGGGCATGGAAAAGTAACATGTCCAAACGTTGTGACTACACCACATGACTGTTTTGATTATGTGATCAAATCTTAGTTGATCATGTATTTGATTTGGTTGAATAGATTAATGAATTAAGCAATTAAATTTATTGTCCTAACAGTTCATATATAAGTTCGCCCTCTCCATTCTTCTCAAAGAAAAGACCTCTCTGTCGTGTGAAAATATCTGTCATTATAGTGATGCTTGTAAATATTCAAATATTCCTGAGTGTATGATGAGTGCCTTACGGTGATTGGATGTCAAATTAGGGTTACAGAAAACAAACGGTAAAGGCTAACGGTCCTACCGTTTTACAGTACAAAGACTCGCATTATCATATACTTTACTACCAAAATGGTTGACCGCCAACTTTGCATGTTCGAAGGAGGTCAGTGGCAAAAGTATATGGTAAACTGTCACAAAAAGGGACCAGCCTAGTCCCTTTTGAAAAAGTGTATGCGGCACAATGCCCGCTCATCTTGATCTGCTGCCCATATACCGGGTAAAAGTAGGCAAATCATTTTGACAACTGGAGCAGCAGAGACACGAAGGGAAATCGGATAACTGGGGGCAAGTGAATTCAGAATCGTAGTATACATACAGGTAAAATAATAGGTGCCTCTACTGACATTTTGTTTTATTTTCCATTCCACAGAGTGATAGGATTTGGTACTGCCTCAGAGTGGCTGGAACTGAAAGGGTTAATAAAATAACTGATTTGCTTACCATTCTATAGTGCATTGTTTTCTGATAATTGTTATTCAATATTTTTACATACTTGACCTACTGAAGTTCAAATATTGCTTGTGTTAACCTCAACGTTTAGCTTAATTCTGACACTAGAATTATTAATATATATTAATTTTTAATGTGGTTTTGTTCAGCTAAAGGAAAACCACTTTTGAGATAAACACATTTTAAAATTGAGCATTTTTATTGTTTTTCATGGTTTATCAGAGAATTGCAGAAAAAAGAAAAATAGTGAAGATAAGAGATTAATGTCACCAAGTCCAATACAAAACTGCAACACAAAATTCAAAACATTTTACCTCCTGTTTTTATTTTATCCGGTCATAGCAAAATCATAAAAGTGACTTTGTTTATTAGTTGCTCTATTAACGGAACGCATCTCCGTTCTTGCACAGTCGTACAACATAAAGTTCTCAACAGCCCAAGAAGTATTGAAAAGGAAGAATGATTTGAAAACTCAAGAACTAAATGATTAACCTTTATGATTGTATTAATGTCTGTTCTTTCAAATCATTGCGTTCATACAGCAGAAAGAAGCTTTCAAACCCACTTTCCCCAAGATTAGTAGGTAAATATATTGATCCAAAGCCTTTTATATATCTTCAGCGAATCAAATCGATATTATCAGATTATATGATATCTAAAACTGTAATATTCTAACCGCACATGCATGACCGCGTTAATCATAATAAGTGCCTTCCAAAAGTTGCCAGATTGGCTGTCAATTTGTTTCTTTGCGTACACAACTGTATTCTAATATGTTTTAATAGTGGTCAACTCTCACTCCAATATATACAACACTTGTGTTGTTTTGCAATGTAAAGTTCTTTATGTTTCATTTTGTATAACCAAATATATCCGCTCAGTGCACATCGCAGGCCTCTCTTCAGCGGTGATAGCCACTTTGTGTCGGCGTATGCCAGCGTACACTTTATGCGCGTATGCGGGTACAGCGCATGTGCATTTCCTACCAGCTAATGATCGCTGGAGATATTCTGCGCGTATGCACATTATCTTCAAAACACGCCAAACCCAACGCACTATCGCTGCCTCTTTTCTGCCCATAGTGATCTAATAACATGCTCCTAACAGCTCACATGCACGGTGTGAATAGTTTGCACTACTTTTCAAAACTATAATTATGTACAATTTAGATGATGGTGTTAAATTCACAATAGTTTTAGCAAACTATCAAATAATAGGCCCTATGTTGAATTCTCTTTTGAAATATAATACCCTGTCGGTTTTTGATTACATAAGCATCAATCTAGGAGTATTACTGTTTCAAGTCTATAAGAAATTGTTTCAACTCAATATCAACATTCTTTCTAAAAATATGGATATATTTATAACTATAATATAAAATACAACAAGTGAGAATCACAATCAGCTAAACCACAATCTGTTGAAAATCGGCGACCATTTATGGAATAGTTTATCTCTTCCTCTCAATTACGGTCATTGACAGCTTTAAGATTAAATAAAAAGGTGTTTGGTAAAGTATATACTACAATGTATAAAATGATACTAAAGAATTAGATTGCTATCAATAATTGACGAATAATGTTCTGAGTTAGTAATGTATTACAAGTTTTTGTATTCCACCCCATGTATCACCCTGCATACAGCATTAACCACATAATATTTATATTTATAATTATTTATTCGAATGATTACTATACTGTTTATGAATAATACAAAATAATAATAATGAAAAAATTAAAATTCTATAAGTCAAATCACAAAATGCGCTAAAATATATATTTTTACACACACAAGAATGAACTGACACCACGTGTAGTTTTAACACTCTGCATCAGTCCCCTATGTATAGCAAGGGCCTGTGGTGGCACAGGTTCTATGATGAAATGATGCAAACGAGGACAATATCTTATTGGCAGGCTGGAGAAGTATTTCAATTACAGCCGCGTACGCCTTTCGAATAAAGGCCAGTTTGTAAATAAATTTGAAGCTTTGCGTCGAAGCATTAGCCAGGTCAGAGGCGTGGTACGCACAACAAATTCGTTTTATGTAAAATTGTGTTGATTCAGCCGTCAGTCAGTCAAGACTCAGGGTTTCCCACTGTTAACTCTGCCAGCCAATCTCTTTGTCAGCGAGGTGGCGCACCACCGAGGTGGAGGGGCGCGGAGCCTTCTCCTGGATCAGCAATCCAAGCATATCGGCGAAGATCAATTCACCCGGACGAGCCACCTAGAGTGAAAAAGATATGTCTTGAGGACGTTAACCCACACCAAACTATACCCCACGTACAACATTATCGTTGCTGCTACCAGCTTTTTTAAAATATCCATGATCTTAAACGAGGCCGGGAAGTGAAAATAGTCTGGCCCTTATGAATCTGCTGAAATGATTGTAATCTACATGGTGATCTCAGTGCATGGTAAACGTTAATATTGACCCTATCCAGTCAGTATAATATACACAGTGATCACAATGTGTGGTTTATGAGAGGGCAACATAGCTCATCTATGTATGGTAATGTAAGCACATGACCCTATCCAGCCGCATATATAGAGACTGGTGGTGCGTTCATAGCTTCCTGAGGTAACTGGAGTACGCTCATGCAGAAGCCCTGAGCACAACCCAATTCCGGACGAGTATCCCGTTGAACGTTCGTTCTGGTAGTGGTCAAAAGAAGGATGATAAGAATGTCAAAAGGTCATATATTACAATGAAATGATCGCAAAGTAACTCTTTCCCCAGGTAAAACGAACTAATGATCCTTATTACGTCTCAGGTTCGTACAAAACAACATGTTCTTTAGCACAAGAACAGTTCCCCACCACAAATTATTTTTAAGAGATGAAAATGTATGTCAACCTCACGAAATTGTCGCACTGAAAAACAAAAATGTATGGTCATTCAGAATATTTTAAGTGACGTCACAAACGCTTCACTCACCTGGCCCGTCTTCATCATGACCCATTCTGCGAGCAGGTAAATTTCAGCAATGACGTCACGCCTACTGAACGCACCAGAGTCAGAACTTGGTCAACCTGGTGATTGCAATGCACGTATTTATGAGAGTAGCAACATGGCATCAAGAAGATGCAATGGCCGTAACATGCCCCATCCAGCCTTCAGTATAATAGAGATCAGTTGATTGTAACACGTGGTTTATCAATATAAGATAACCAAGTGATTGAAATGTGTGATTTGTGAGAGGTCAACACACTGGCGTGGATGCAAAAAGCGGTAATACAGATCAACTATCTCAAACAATCATGTAGCACTTTCTTGCCACGTCTTATAGAAACGGCAACCCACGTTTTGTCGTCGGAGGTAAGGATTTGGGGACTCTTCGCAAATGATCATGCAAGTACGACCCATTTTCTATGATTAAAATTTCATCTGAGATTGAAAATCAAAGAGGAACGCTGAAATTTCAAATATAAATTTGTGGAGGACAAAGTTTATCAGAGGTGATCCAGAATCAAATCATGCATCGACCTAGCGACCTGTAATATAAATGTACACGTTATTGGTTTCCTACGTTTCGAACCTAGCAGTTCTTTTCTCAAAGTGCAAAATGGACGATATACAAATATGAACAGCTATATAAAACACAAGATAAATAGAAAGAATTAGTTGTTGCAAACTTCAATAACCAAAGACCTGTAGTATAAATGTGCAAATAGTAGCATATCTTATGGTTTCAAAGGTTCTCTAATGGCAAATGGACGATATACAAACAACATACATAAACACAGTGAGTAGCAGAGCCAGTCCAGTTAGGACTGTATTCTGTCCATTTCCACATATTGAGAAAGAAACCTGCTAGGGTTCGAAAGAATACTTCCTCATATATACTCTAAAGGTACTTACACCATCAGCAATGTTTACGCCATTAAGGTTTAGGTATTAGTCTGATAAATCTTAATTATTATTATTTGTTTTAAAACCCAATGTAGTATCCTCACTAAGACAAATATTCCATAACAAGGCAAAGACACCCTATCATGTCGTTGAATAATAGTTGCTTTACTTCCACTGCACACATAAAAACACTCAATGGTTTTATAAAAACATGTAATTGTAAACTCTTGATCTTGGATTCATTTGGTCGATCAGAACAGGTTGCACGCTCACTGATCGGGAGTTCCTTCTGAACTGCACAACGGCCTGTTTTTAATAAAGAAAATGCTATGAACATAATGGCGTTCTATCCAATATAAAAATCGGAAGTAGGTTAATACCACAGTGTTCGGCTGTCAATGGTAATTAATTTTGTGTCTGTAATCAATACAATGTGAGTGTATATAATTATACGCATTGTCGCCTGTACATGTTTACACAATCAAGCGATCTTTTCTTTTGTTTTTAAAATGTTTCTATAAAGAATAGGTATTCACTTGCCAAACGGATGATCAACATTAATTATGGAAACATTTTTGGTATTGACATGATACCTTTACAATTGACACATTGAAACGGCATGATTGGAAACTGAAAATATAAATAAAAGCCTTGGCCCAACTGTGAAAACCTGGCAGAACTGTGACCTAGGGTAATCGAAGGAGAAATGCAATGACATTTCAATATATTTCACTACGAACAAAATAGAAGGTCTGTGTTTGTTTGAACTGATAAAAGAGCAATGCGTTTGTGCATGACATTTTGGTGAAATCACAATAGTGCCTCAGCGTACACGAAACCAGCAAGGCAAATTGCATGTAAATATATTTTGATAGTATTAGCAAAACGAAGAAAACCATACGGCTTCGTTCAATAACTCAAGTAAGACTGACACCGTAGAAATTCTCAATTGACGAGTAATAAGTCTGAAAAGAACTGGAGTATCCATCTTAGCCATCTAACTTGGCGTTGGCGGTCCTCTTTGTCAAATATGTTTTTCTGGGAGGTGCTAGTCATGTCACTTAGCCAAGGCATGCCTTGTAGCCATACCAGGGATTGCGTCCCATGTTATATCACAGACCCGGAAGCGGTACTATCTCTACCCCTGCAAAAACCGAGGGTGTTAAAATAATACCAGTGGTGTCAAACTTTATTATTTCGGTGTTTGTAAGCAGCAGTTGCTTCAATATAACAATTCAATGGTGTAGCGAAAGTAAAATAACATTTGAGATATTTTGACAAACAGTGTAAATCCATGACATGACAAACCAGAATTCATTGGTTTTCGCCTTTTTCAAGCAAAATGGCAATGTTCCGACGAAACGAAAAGAATCGTAAATTGCCGTTAAAACATCGCCAAAAATATCATGATACATCTTTAGTACAGGGTGTCAATAATCAATCACAACATAGTGTATCATGGCACCAGTTAACTTATGTGCATGCAGTATAGTTAATCCATTATAAATAAGAACTTCACTTTACTGGTTTATATCTGGTATGAGAGTAACTCAAACAAAACCAAGCGGCATTTATATAGTTATTATTATCCATGAAAAATGTTTTATAAGTAGGAGAACCTTTTCTTCTTCACTGTACTGTTTTTCTTCACTGTATAATTTTAAGGACATTGAAACCATTTAATACATGAACAATGAACCACTCTTTAATTCAATCCACTGTTGTTGGAAAGTTATACATTTACAGAAAATAAAACACAAAGTTATTCTTTAAATAATATCATTGCCAAAACATGATGACGACCGCCCCTGCACTTTTATCTTCAAGGAAATTCCACATTTTCCTACTCTGTAAACTATCAAATTATCTACAGTCCTTACCATTCAAATAATGCCATTCATGATATGACTGAAAACAGAGTGAATCTGTTATAACCTTCGTGGTATTTGCTCCAGTGTTCCATGTTTAATAACAAGAAATGTCCTTACACGCAGCGTTGTTTCAAGATGTAAATTGCTTTCGTGGGTTGGGGAGGGGCTATGGGGGGTATTGCGCCTATACAGAGCCAGAGGCAGAGACAGAAAATGAGGAAGAACTTACGTTTACGACGAAATAATACAGTCAATAGGCCCAGGAATGATAACCGAGAACTGCAGATGCTGTTATACCTAGAATCAGAACGAGATACACTTACGCTGTGCCTTTGTCTGAATGTTGTCGTGCCTATATTTTTAGTGGAGAAAGGGACAATGTTTGGGAAATAAGTTGATTAAATTCAGAAGATTGTTAACTTGATTAAAATGTAATTTTAATTTTAAATATTATACAACACGAAAGCACAACGAAAAGAAGCTGTTATTTCAACATATCTACTAGGACATATACCACTTGTTCATAATATTCAGAATAACATGATTGTTGATTCGTTTACGTTAATGAAAACAAAGAAACAAAACAAATGTCACTTCCAAGCGTTCAAACTTTGAAGGAATATACAACATTGGTATACAGTAAAACTGCTTCTACACCTAAACTAAAGTGCTGGAATTAACATTTTAAAGAGTTTAGTTCAGCGACAACTCTCTATAAAGTCCGATTTAACTTTGTGCGTTGAATTAACATTGATAAAGTTAGACGAATTGACCTGGCAAGACCCAACACTTTCTTTTGAGTTGAATTTAATTTTATGCGTTGCCAACCACCGAACTTGAAAAGAAGCTGGATCCACAATTTAAAGTTAATCACTTTGAGTTGAATTTGATCGGTAAAGTGGTTGTCACCCACTGAACTCTTCAAAAGGCTGATTCCACACGCTAGTTTTAAGAGTACCTCCTTCATTTGTCAAGACATAGCCTCTACGTCAATCCGTCAACTTTGTTGTCAACTCAATAGGTACCAAAGGTTAATCTATATAAGCACTCCATCCTCACTTACTATCACCATCATCACCATCATCATTATTATTTGTATGATATAAGTACCCTCAAAACCGCGTTTATAGGTTGGATGAAATTCGTGTCGGTCAATTCGATTTTATTTTGCCGCGCAACTGACGTGCGTGGCGCACCGTATGCTCAAAAGCCTGGAGGTTCAGAAAAAACATCACAGGCGACTTGGCGATTCGAAACCGACCACTGAGCTTACCTGATGACGATTGTCTTCGGCTAGAATGCTATGTAGCAGCGTAAGCTGCGATCTTTATAGGTTGATGAAATGGGTCTGGCCTATGAAAGCCCCAAACATTTTTGGGCAAAAGGCGTTAATATGTATATCTAACTTAATAAGCAGGTTCAAAATAATAAAATGGTTAACAACAACCCGTGAAACGTTCTGATAGTATCAATCACGTAGTAAGTGTTGTCATCTAAAAGAAAAGTAGTTTCTTTAAGTAACACGTTATTTGTTATATTCTTTCTAAATCTCCACATTATAATAAAACCAAAATCAGAATGCATGTTTATTATTGTCATTAACGCCACAAACATAATGAGCTGAAACTTGTAATGTTGGTTGCCTTGAATATCTTAACTAAGCATATCCTTATGAGCATGGTGATCATTACCTACGCTTTACTTTCTCATTACAACCTTTAACTTACTCGCAAATAAGGCCATTCTTTTGAATAATTGTGATTCGACCACGAAATGTAATTTCATACATCAGTCGCATCTGTATATTCCTCGTCAGATAACCCAACATTGCGAATGGTGATGGTTACAGCTGTTGTTATGTTGGAACTCATACTTCACGCCTTGTCAGTCTCCAACCGCAGTGCAAGCCTCTGCAAGCGTGTCGCCAGGCTCAGCGACCACTCAGTTACAGTCTCGTTGTCCAACGAGCCGATTTCAGTTTAATATTAGCACTGTAGGCGACGTTCTGTCTCAACTGTCTTCACAGGTAATAATAGGTCTGAACAGCAGCAAAAGCGCAACAAGAATAACAGCGCTTGATGGAAAACAACGCTACAAAGCTATACCCAGAGGAACCACAACGGATCCCTATTGCTTTATGGAGAAACTGTGAATTTGTAATTTTTTGTCTGTTGTTTTTTGATTGATTTTGTTTAGCTTTTATTATTTTATTATGGTGAAAACTCAAAATTTAATTCTCGTAACAACTGGGAATTATTTACTAAAATACAGACCATCAGACAAAATTGGCTCTTTAGGATTTGTTTAACCAATAATCCAGTTAATTATCTACTATAAAGATGATACAGGCAAAATAAATGACAACGAACCCATTTAATGTCATAAATATAATACAATGAAATATTATCCTTCAAATATAATTTTGTATTTTTTAAGTTCATCTTTTAGGTTGTAAGTCAAACAAATTCAAACAAATTAAGGAGCACTGTAAAACAAATAAAGCAGACAAATGCGAATTTTAAAACAATTATTTGGTTTCTCTTGGGAACTGAGTTAAACGGTTGAGGAAATAACAAACACTCTACCGTTTGGTACAGTGGCAGGCGTTGCATTATAATGATTAAATTCTGGGAACACGCGTAGCAGGTGTATGTAGTCGTCGAACTATTACAGTCTAGTATTAGCAACTGCTGGTTTTGTCGTCAACCGTATACATCTCGAATTGTACATCCATTTCTCGTTGAACACGACTCACTTACTCAAGATAATCATTCACAAACTATGTAAAGGAACACCATTATTGCAGTGGGTATTATCCACCACTTTCCGTACTTACAGCACACACCCAAAACAGCATCTTCTCAATAATTGTAAGATTTGTTAGCGTCGCTATTGGTAATTGTGTCTGATCCATGACACTTAGAAAATAACGCAAATAAAAGTCTCATTATTACGCTATTATTGGGATTATAGCACATAATAATAATAATAATAATACACAAACTTATAAAGCGCCATCTATTCAGACACCGAATCCAAGTGCCATATGAGCAATGAAAAAAAGACACAAAGATATGGGAACATTAGATAAACAAAGATAAACACATGAAACAAAAAACGCACAAAATTAATATCTATTATAAGTCATAATAAAATATTTTCAAAGTTTGAATAATTAAAATTGTGTCTTTAAACTTTGTGGAAGTATATTCTAAAGGGAAGGGCTGCAGAAAAAAAGCTTATATCCCCAAAAAGTTTTACAACTGGTATAGGTATGAAAAGTTTTTGTCATTGAGCTGGTAGTCCACTGCATTAGAGTTATGAATAAAGCTGACTATTGAAATGAAGAAGATGACATGTCAAATATTTTGGAAAAGCAAATTCAGTGCAGTGTTGTTCCATCCCACAATCAATAAACTGAACAGCACGAATTGCAAGATTACACTATACCTTTGCCATTTTACAGTTTATTATGAAACCCTTCTGGGTGAATATACTGGTAAATGTTGCTCTTGTAGTACTGTCCATCCAACACTATGTATTACAGAGTTTGAGAAAGCCATTTTGGTTTATTTTGTTCGTTTATCAATACACTCACGTAACTATTTGGCTGAACGTCTGGCGTAACCTTGAGTAAACACGTTTCGTAGGAAGTGTTAATATCGCACTGTATCATAGCACAAATGTGTGCACTATGAATAGATTTCAACACTGTCTTGGTACAAACGTATAATGTGTCCAAGTTTTTCCAAAATAAAGTTTTGGATTATTTTGTGGATTTGATAAAGCAAAAATTTGCGCGTGCAGCAAATCTAACATCATTAGGATCAAATTCCACTTCAAGTAAAAACATGTTATAACACTTTACCTACCTTTGAGAGATGTGACCATCAAAGCACAGCCAAGCAGTGCAAACAGACGGCCTGTATGTTTATCCATGACTGAGTTTGGACTTTGAGATGCTCTGACCCGACTGAGGGTTCTTGATTCATGATTAATAAACTATACCCAATAATAATTAGTCTATGTATGCGTATGCCGATCCACTGAACACAATTGCACGGGTTGGTACCAAACCTAATGGTAAATGATCGAGATATTTCTACGTATTTCAATTTATTTAGGCATTACGTGTATCATTAATTGGTTATTTTTGTTTCTATAAATAATTCTAACCTGTATGCCTGCATGTACATTACGTTATCATTTTTTTTTATTTCAATATTTATGTGTCTAGACAATAACTTATTATCCATATGTTTAGTTGCTATGAAGTTTTTTTGGTTTAAATATCAAAAGTTGATTACTGATATGTAATTTAAAATGTCATCAAAAAACATTTATCTATTTTTTATACCAAGATATTTGATAATGTTTTTCTTTGCTTATTTTGCATTTGTTTATTTTTATGTACATGTGCTTGTCTTGTACCAACTTAAAATCTTCGTTTGTGCTCTGTTCACGTTCTTTTTTCTTTTTTCAGCTTACTGATCTCGAGACCGTGAAACAGTTCACTCCCAGTTATAGGGGAGCCTATAATAATAAGCTTCTGTTTTATGGCGAGAATCGTCGCACTCAGTCTACCGAAGATGGACGAAATGAAAGACACTACAACGTGGGGCTTTCCTAGTCCGTAATTCCTATGTTCCGCTGTAACGATGATTGGTTTGTTTTTTGCTGGTTGCTGGTTGGTTCTGTTTTTGCTGGTTGCTGGTTGGTTGCTGGTTTTTTTGCCGCTGCTGCTGCTGGTCGGTTTTTGGGTTGGTTGGTTGCTGCTGGTTGCTTGCCGGTTGGTTGCTGGTTGGTTGGTTGGTTTTTGCTCGGCCTTTGGCCTGTGCCTTTTGTTTTGCTGGTTGGTTTTTTTTGCTGACGTTTTTTGGGTTGCTGGTTTTTGCTGGCTGGTTGGCTGGGCTACTGGGTTGGTTGGCCGGCTGGTTGGCTGGTTGGTTGCTGGCGTCATTGCCCCTCGCTGGCTGGTTGGTTGGCTGGCTTGTTGGCTGGCTGGTTGCTGGTTGCTGGTTGCTGGCTGGTTGGTTGGCTACTGGCTGGTCATTGGCTAATGGTTGGTCACGTTTGCTGCCTGACCGCTATTGGCTGGTTGGCTTTTCGGCTGGCTGGTTGGGCTGGTCATTGGTTGCTGCTTGGCTGGCTGGCCGCCTGGCCGGTTGGGCCGGCTGGTTGGTCAGTCAAGGTTCGACTGGCTTTTCGCTATTGGTTGGCTGGCTGTTGGTTGGCCGGCTGGTTGTTGGTTGCTTGGTTGGCTGGTTGGCTGCTGGCTGGCTGGCGGTTGCTGGCTGGCTGGCTGCTGGCTGCTGGCTGGCTGGGTTGGCTGGTTGGCTGCTGGTTGGCTGCTGGCTGCTGCTGGCGGTTGGCTGGCTGGCTGGCTGGCTGGCTGGCTGGCTGGCTGGCTGGGCTGGTTGGGCTGGCTGCTGGCTGGCTGGCTGCCGCTGCTGGCTGGTTGGCTGCTGGTTGGCTGGCTGGTTGGCTGGGTTGGTTGGTTGGTTGGTTGGTTACGGTTGCTGGTTGGTTGGTTGCTGGCTGGCTGGTTACGGCTGGGTTGGGTTATTGGCTGGCTGTTGGTTGGATTGCTGGCTGGCTGGCTGGCTGGCTTGCTGGCTGGCTGGCTGGCTGGCTGGCTGGCTGGCTGGTTGCTGGGCTGGTTGGCTGGTTGGCTGGTTGGCTGGCCGGGTTGGGCTGTTGGCTGGTTGTCATTGGTCAAGGCTGGCTGGCTGGCTGGTTGGCTGGTTGCTGGTTGGCCGGCTGGCTGGTTACGGTCATTGGCTGGCTGGCTGGGTTGTTCATTGGTTGCTGGGCTGGCCGTTGGCTATTGCTGGCTGGTTGGCTGGGTTGGTTGGTTGCTGGTTGGCTGGCTGGCTGGCTGGCTGGCTACGGTTGGGTTCTAATTTCAAGATTTCAAATAATTTGCAGGATACCCTGTATATTAATTGTCCACCACAGTTGGTTTTGAAGGTTTACAACCGCGTTTTCATAACCATTTTAATGCAACAAAACATACGTTGGTTTCTGCTGCAAATCAAAATGCATGGTGGGTACACAGTCATTGTTGTTGGTTGGTTGGTTGGTTGTATTGGCTATTAATGGCTGGTTGGCTGGCTGGTTGGTTGGGTTGGTTATTGGCTGTTGGTTGGCTGGCTGGTTGGCTACGGTTGGTTGCTGGTCATTGGTTGGTTATTATGGCTGGCTGGCTGTCTGGTCATTGGTTGGCCGCTGTTGGCTGCTTGCTGCCTGACTGGTTGGCTGGGCTGGTTGCTGCTGCTGGTTGGCTGGCTGGGTTGCTTGCTGCTTGCTGGTTGGCTGGGCGCTGGCTGGCTGGGCTGGCTGGGTTGGCTGGGCTGGTTGGCTGTGGCTGTGGCGCGGCTGGGGAAGGGCTTGGCTGTGGGCTGGTGGGGGCTGGCGTGGGCGTGGGGCGGGGTGGGCTGTGGGCTGGGCGTTAAAAAAAGGGCAATAGCTGGGGGCTGTGGTTGGGCTTTTTAAGGGAAACCCGGGAAATTTGTGGCTGTGGCCGGGGGTTGGGCGGGTGGCTTTCGTGCTGTGAAGCTGTGGCGGGAAAATGGCGGTGGGGTCGGGGCTGTTTGTGGCTTAGGCGGCTTGGGCTGGTGGTTTTGTGGCGGGGTTGGGCTATGTTGTTGGGGTGTGGTGGGCTGTGGCTGTGGCTGTGGGGGCAGAAGCTTGGGGCGTGGGGGGCGTGGCGTGTGGGTGGGCGGGGGCGGTTGTGTGGCTGTGGACTGTGGCATGAAGCTTGGCGGGCTGGCTGTGAAACTTGGGCTGTATGTGGGCGTGGGCTGGGGCTGGGCGTTGTGGCTGGGGCTGGACGTGGGGGGGCTGTGTGGGCTGCTGGCTGGCTGGTGGCTGTGGCGTATGGCTGGGCGTGGCTGGGCTGGCTGCTGGCTGGCGGCGCATGTTCAGCTGTGCTGGCTGGCGCTTGTGAGCTGTGTGGCTGGTGGCTGTGGGCTGTGGCATGGCTGTGAACTGTAACTGTGCGCGTTGGCTGTAAAGCGTGTGGGCTGAAGGCTGGCTGGTGGTTGACTGTGCGTGTGAAGGCGTGAAGCTGTAAGGCTGTGGTGGTGGGCTGTGGCTGTGCGTTGAGCTGTGTGGCTGTGTGCGCATGGGCTTGCGCGGCTGGCTGTGGGCGCGTATGAAGCTGTGCTGTGCTGGCTGTGGCTGGCTGGCTGTGGCTGGGCTGTGGCTGCGCTGAAGCGTGTGGTGTGTGAGCTGTGCTGGGGCTGTGAATGTGGCTGTTTGGCTGTGCTGTTGGCTGGCTGTGTGGTTGTGGCTGAAACTGGCTGGCTGTGTGGGCATGGTGTGTGATGCGGCTGTGGAAGCTGGTGTGGGCGTGTGGCGTGTGGGGCTGGTGCTGGTGTGGCTGGCTGGCTGGCTGTGGCTATGTTGGCGCTTGTGGCTGGCTATGGCGTATGCTGGCTGGTGAACGTGGCTGTGGCTGGCATGGCTATGGTGCTGGGCTGGCTGGGCGTGGCTGGTGGCTGTAATGATGCGTATGCTGTGGCTGTGCTGGCTGTGGCTGCTGAAGCTGGTGTGTAGCGTTGGGCTGTTGTGCTGTAAGCAGGTGGCTGTGGCTATGGTGCTGGCTGGCTGTGGCCTGTTGAGTGTTGGCTGGCTGTGTGGCTGGGCTGTGTGCTGTGTGGCTGGTGTGTGGCTGGGCTGGGCTGGCTGCTTGGCTGTGAACTGTGGCTGCTGGCTGTGTGCAAGCTGGCTGTTGAAAGCAGCAGCGCTGGCTGTGGCTGGCTGGGTGTGATGGCGTGAACTGGCTGGCTGTGATGGCGAAAGCGATGTGGGGCTGTGGCGTGGCTATGTGCGCGCTGGCAAAGCTGGCTGTGTGCTGGCTGGCTCTGTGTGGCTGGCTGTAAGCGTGGCGTGGTGGTTGAAGCTGTCAATGGCTGTGGCTGTGTGCGGTGTGGCGCTGTGGCTGTGGCTGGTTGGCTGGGCGCTGCGCTGTGGTTGTGGCTGGCTACGGCTGTGGCTGTGGCTGTGGCTGTGGCTGGGCGTGGCTGGCTGTGGGGTGTGTGTGGCTGTGGTGTGGTGTGGGCTGTGTGGCTGTGTGGCTGGTGTGGCTTGGTTGGCTTGTGGCTGTGCTGAGCTGTGTGGCTGGTGGCTGCTGAAGCTGTGGGCTGGTATGCTGTGGTCTTGCGT
>JAQQFT010000379.1:0-28510 GCA_029582265.1 Zoroaster sp. YZ-2022 | reverse complement strand
GGGATATGACCAAAGGGAAATTTCATGAAAAACCATGGAAACCAATCAACAATTTACAAAGGGAAAACAACCCGGCCTAAGGTAACCCCTTATAAAAACTTTATAAATTGTTTTGGATAATTCCGGGGAAAAACCGTTTGAATAAGACTTTCACGAGTACTGATAATATAGGATTCAAATAAATGTATCTTCCAAATTAATGGACTGGCATTGGGGATGGCAGAAATATTGCAATTATAAGCATGCCTCCTGCATGTATACTCTAGAACGGTATACAAATACATTTTATTTTGACGGTCAAAATCGCTATCGCTATCGCTATCGTTATACACTGATGCTGCTACCACTACATCCACAAACAAGTGAAATATCTGAATAAACGCCGTTTATATACCCACCCCATAGAGCGAACAAATGCCATATTCTTTAACAATGTTGGCTGGTGGCTAATCTGTTAACATGTAAGTCCCCTATAGATCAGAGGAACACCATATTCTTTAACAATGGAATATTAGCGGTACTAATCCTGTTAATATTACGTAAACACCCCTACAATCCCCATATCTTTTCGGTTGAACAATGTCGCTCCATTTGTGCAAAAATAATGGAGCAAAGTGCAAACAATGGGACGACATTGCAGGAGGTAAGAAGTCGGTTAGTACGAAACATTGATGAAGTTTGAGTGCGTTCTTCTCGAAGTGAGCGTGTTCTCTCTTTCAGTGAGCAGCCATAGTGCGTTTCTCATTCAAGTAAGTGTTCCTTTCACAGCGGTGCGTTTCTTCATTCAAGTTGGGGCAACTTTTCTCTTTCAAGTGGGAGTGTTTCTTCACCCGGTTGCCGCCCCTTAAGAAGTGGCGACCGCCGGTACCACATTGCGGGCGGTCGCCACTCAACAACTGGCGGCCGCCGGTTATTATGTGGCGGCCGCCAGTTGGCTGTGGCGGCGGCCGCCACTCAGTAACTGGCGGCCGCCGCTGTCAATAAACTGGCGGCCGCCACTTACAACTGGCGGTCGCCAGTTATTGCTGGCGACCGCCACCACCAGTATGGCGACCGCCACTTATTGAAGTGGCGACGGCCGCCAGTCCAGTAGGCGGCGGCCCTCCACTTATTGAGGCGGCGACGCCGCCACTTAACAACCGGGCGGCCTGCCGGTAAGTATCTGGCGGCCGCTGCTTTACTAACTGCTGGCGGCCGCCGCACTTAGAGTGGCGACCGCCGGTACTGGCGGTAACGGCCGCCAGTTAATAGTGGCGGCCGCCACTGGCTAAGGCGGCGGCAACGCAGGTGAAAGATAAACACCTACACGATGAAAGAGAAAACGACCGCTGTGAAAGAGAAACACTTGCCGCACTTGAATGAGAAACGCACCGCAGTGAATGAGAAACACTCGCACTTGAATGAGAAATGCACCGCTGTGAATGAGAAACGCATTGCTGTGAAAGAGAAATACTCCTAATTTGAAAGAGAAACGCACCGTGGCGCCAATTTGGGGCCGGGCCTCCGTAGTTAATAACACCGATAACGCGACGTTCGTGGGCTTCGGCCCTCAAGTACACTGAACAAAATTATAAACGCCCCATGTGGCACTTTGAAAACTTTTATTAGCCTTAGGGGTTGCAAAAACCATATTAAATCATACAAAATTCATTTTGTTGTTCAACCCATGCTACAGATTACTGTCAGTTAGAACACGATAGTGGCGTCTGGCAACGTCATGGACATGCATGTGGACACGGTGAGATCAGGTTGATAAATCACTCACATATCTGTGTGTCCACCATTTGCGTCCCGGGTAGAGCGATTTCCCATCTTCTTCGCATCGAGGATTGAAAAAAGGTTGACGATTGTGGCTAATGTGAATGTTATTCCACTCCTCCCTCGAGGGCTACACGGAGCTGAGTGGATGTTATCCAGAACTGGAAGCCACGATCTCCGGACACGTCCGGTCGAGAACATCCATAGGTGCTCTATGGGTGACATGTCCGGCGAATATGCAGGCCAGTCAAGAACCGGGACATGCGTTCTCGCTTCCAGGAGCTGCATACAGATTCCGGCTTTTAACATGAGGTCGGGCATTGTCTTGCTGGAAGGTGACGTCATGTTGGCGGACGAACGGCACAACTGGTGTGTGTGAGGAATCTCATCCCAATATCTTTGCCCATTCAAGTTTCCCTCAATGAAGTGCAAGAGCGTTCTTTGCCCACTCGTTATGCCTGCCCACACCATTACACCACCACCTCCATAGGCGATTCTGCGAACATTTTGTTGCGTCAGCAGTCCGTTCACCCGCACGATCGCCATACACGCCGTCTTCCATCTGCGCGATACAACTGGAACCGTGATTCGTCCGTGAACATCACTCTTCCCCAGCGTTGCCAAGGGCCATCGGAATGTTGACATTTGCCCATGCGTGTCTGTTCCGACGCCGAACAGCGGTAAGATCCAGGCCACGATTAGGACGACGAGCGTGTAGGTTTGCTTACTCTCAGACGGTTCCGGACAGTTTGTGGTGTGATGCGTCTGTTGTGCTGGTAACTGTTTCATCTGCTGTGCGATGTTGCTGGTCTGAAGACGATCACGCAGGTGGAGGAGCCGGATGTGGAAGACCTTTGTGCTCGGGTGGCTCACACGTGGACGACGAGGGATGAGGTCGATTTGCTGTACTGCCAGTCTTGTCTGCAAAACGAACTCTCAAACGACCGATCGTCCGATAGTGAACATTCAGCTGTGCAGCAACCTGCTCTGGTGGACATCACTGCATCCAGCATGCCAATGGCACGTTCCTGCAGCTGATTTGCGACATCTGTCTGACGTGGCGACTTCTGATGAAATTTGACATTTTTGAGGGTGGCCTTTATTGTCCCTGCAGTATAAGGAGGTGTCTGAGTACTGGTCACGCTTGTTTGAGCAGCGATCTGGACATGCCACACCTGTGTTGTTGGTGGAATCACTGCATCACTGAGCAATTGCTCACTGGCAGAGATGGACACAAATGTTGTTTACAAATCAAGACAACAACCATTTTGTACAATTATAAGACAATATCAGCTCATTTAGGGTCGCCCATTTCATGTTACATAAATAATTTACATGGGCGTTTATATTTTGCTCAGTGTAGTAGTAGTAAACTTATGATAACTGCTGGACTCGTGACGTTTTCCCAACAATGCATTGCGCGCATACACATTGACCCCCTGGTGCCGGTAAAAACAAAAACGGACAGTATAGCGCCACTTAGAGATTTTGGCTTACCAACTGTAGTTGTACAGCGACTTTGTTTTACGATTCATCGAAATAGCGCGCACAAAGTATTAACATAACAATTTTGTCACGCCATTACAGACCAGGTCAATTCAATTACGCAAACACATGGATCAACAGTTATGCAAATTTTAGGCTAACAAGTAATATTCCACCTTATTTCTGAGGAGTTGCTTTTTCTATAAAGATGAACTATTTAGTGATAAACTAAAAATTAACCAATCAGAACACTCAGCGTATAACACCGGCTGCGTTTTGCATCTTACACTACACGAATTTCGTGTTATCATTGGTATTTAAATTTGTGTTTGTCATGTCACATGTAGGCTATTTTCTGTTTCGATTGGCCTTAATATTTGAAGAATTTCCTGACCAATTTATAAATGGGTTGGCCCAGATTAATGTTGTTTAAATATGATCCGGTGCACGGATGAGGAGCAATATTCTGGAACTTGCACCTCATATTGCCAAACTTTTATTGAGTGTTGTGCTAACCAATGTGTGGATAATGGCTGAGTGCTCAATATGTCCAAGACACCGTCCAATGCTAATGACAGAGCAACACATTGTGTCGAAGTTTAAATGGTTTCAAACGATAGCACATTTTGGTGGTAATTTAGCAGGTGGGTAATTAAGCCTGAGGTGAACCGGTTTTGTTTGCCGAACATGTCTATGTCGTATTAAGAAGTTGGTTCGCTGGCGCCAGGTAGTACGGGATGAAAGAAAACGAGCTGCGAAGTCGTGCCAAGTACATGCTAAGCAAAATGAGAAGAAAACTCAAAGTCGTAAGGTACTTCATGTGGAATTATGTTTGCATTAAATATTTCAGCCCTCCCTCCACACCCCAAGGCCTGCTACAAAAAATAAACCATGCTCGATAGTTAACAATTGAAACTTAAATAACCCCAAAACACTGGTTCGTGAACTTGAAGGTTACATAGGACAACTGAAAAAAATGAGCAACAGCAACAAGCGAGACACTCTCTCCTGATCTGTAGAGCATGCCCCATCCAAAGAGAAGCAACACAGCGACAGTTTCTCATCGTCAGCAACACACCGTACAGAGAGAGGTCTTCCGGGTTTAATAAGGTGAGATTGATGGATTGAGGGCAAACAGATATCGACACATTAACAGCTGAAGTGTTACATGTTTGAAACAGGGAACTATTTAATGTTGATAGGATGAAAATTTGTCATCTGTTATAACCCAACTATGTACTCCAATTTTGTATTATATACAGTATAAGGTCGGTCCTACCGCTAATCATAATTGTAAATAACATCGTCTTCAGGAGAAGAATCTTATACTGAATTCTAACAATATCTATTTTCAACAGGGTTTCACAGTACAAGGCTACGATGCATAAGAAATGGCCAGGTATTACACAGGAATGCGTTACCGCAATGAAAAGAAGTGATACCGCCAAAAAACAAATTGTAAAACCTAGTTGCAACGCTGGCAAATGCGAGAGAAATGTATTCCTTTACAATTTGCAAGAAAAACGGTGGTGACCGGTGACGTTAACCGTAAAAATATGCAGAATCGTTCACCTGGAGGACATTTATGGACGATTTCAAGGCACAACACCCCATCGGCCCTACATCTTATACTGGGACATAGTATAAGCAAGAAAAATAAAAAAGACAACAAGTACACAGATAGCCAGTATATATAGTATTGTAACATTTAGACAGTGACTGAATTTATTATTATAACTATTCGCCCCTAACCCCTTTCTGCAATCGTGTGGTTTCATTTGTAATATTTATAAGTTTTGTCCACAGAAACAACGGGCACATTGGGTCACCTTTGTCCCTGGTGCTTGGCATCATTCTGAGGAATGGTCGCCAAAATGCGGTCTAACAAGTGCTTCAATATGTTGCCAGCACTCATCGGGATGTCCATGTATAAAAATTGTTGCAGTTCTGTGGTAAGAATAATACTAATATAGGTTTTCCCGAACGATTTCGCAAAATATACCTTTGAAATTGTAAAAACGTTAATTCAATTTCGCGCTGATTTTGGAAACGACGATGTATCCGAGTTTTCAATTTCGCAAAACTAGCATTCGAATCGATTTATTATCATTCTAAAAATGAATGTACATAACGTTTAATTTAAACGATTACAAATATGCGTGATTAGGCTCTCGGTTTGACGTATGCCGTGGCCGATTATTAAGAATGTGCAATCTATTTCGGTTACCAAATCTACTTGTCATTATGATACGGCCCGAATTAATCGTATTCTTTTCATTTGTTATAATTCAAATGTGCAAATACTGGGAATTGAATTTAAATAAAATATATATGCCTATACAAGTCATAATGGCAGTTTTCATTCATTGATTAATTTATTTATTTTAAGCCTAATTGATCTCCTTTTAATGTCTTTGTTTCTTCAAAACAAATATTTTTCTGAGAAAATATAGGCACAACATGTTCAATTATATATATATAAGTAACAAATGTAATTTTATCAATCAAAAATAATCTTGTACCCTTATTAATGTATATATTTGTGTAAGTGTGATATACATATAACTTTGTGATAAACTTTTAATTATATATATATAGATTAAGCTTTCAGCATTATTTTGGTATTTGAGGGTCTCAAAGTATGAATCGTGATTCAAAGGACACGGCGACCACTATATGGACTATAATTCAACTTGATTGATTCATTAATTAAACAATAGGCCTATATTTTTTAGCCTATATATTGCTTTCTATGAAAAGAAGTCTGAAAAAAATCTTCCTATATAAAATGTTAAAATTATACAGGTTTGCTTAATTTAATGACCGATACCTTCAATAATTAAACTAGATATAAAGAAAATGTGTAGTATGCGTATATTATATAATACAGGCCCTAAACATTTTCTTTATATCTACTTTTATAGCCTAATAGGACTTATTCAGTTTGGTGGTGCATTGTAGCCTCAAACATTGATATTTTGTTTTGATTGTTTTATTGTTTGTAGTCTTTGTTTCGTTACATTATTATACATAAATTCCCCACACGTCCAATCTCGCAATATCATAAATGTGACCATCCACCACGAACCAGGTGTAAAGTCGCCAGGCCCAATTCAGAGATATTGATCAATAAACTCAACAGAATTCAATGGGAAACAAACATTCAAACAAACATTCATTTACGCGGGAAATCGGCTGCTCATTTAGCGAAATAGGATTACTTATAGAATTAAAAGAGAAAACATGTTTGCGGATGTGCGACGGAATTCGCGCGTAATGAATTATCAATATACTAAATTAGTGCACATTCATGCGAAATCGTACGCTTCGATTTTTATCGTTGAAAGTACCTTTTGGTGAAATAGAATTATCACTTGCTAAATAGAAATCGGGGATTGTGAATGTTCATTCGATTTGTCACGAAAATGAATGCCATCTTTTACAAATTAATGCATATATTTCCTGGAAATCGTCCGGGAAAAACCTATACTAAAAGGAATTTGTAGCGCGCACATACATCCACCCTGCTGGGCGCGCTCAAGAATGAATTATTACGGTAACTTTAATCTATTGATTGACAAGAGGGTGATGGGGATGAGTGCAATAAATCTGTAACAAACTAAATCTCTCACCCATGCGAGTTATAACCTGTCTCAGCGAATATAAATATAACGTTCCCTTTTAATCTTGCAGCTTCTAGATTCATTCAGTAAAACTGGACTATGCCCAACAGCAGCAACACAATTCGCCGCGCTATTGACCGGTGCGGAGCAGAATATGATGACGAAATCTTTGCTGCAAAATCTTGTGCTATAGAGGTAGGCCTAACAATTGTTCATAATTATAATTTATTTTGCAAAAAACTAAGAAAAATACTCATTAACATCCTATCATTTTCATGTAATGCTCCCACACATTATGGCAGCGAACCGTCCCCATAATTCGTTTATACTGGGGATAAATAACAGTTTGACACGCGGTCTTTTTAATGCTAATGTTAATGACCGGTTTGAGAGGTATGTTCAAGGGCGATAAGGGACCGAGCCGCATTACGTCAGATTGTCTAATGGTATTGCGCATTTATGAATGTTTACATTAGTGCAATACTAACTTATATAGAAAATAATACATGTATATTTACATGTTTAGTATAATTTTCGTTTGATCATGCTTCAGGCAACAATCATTGCTGATCAGCCCGACGACAACCAATAATGACGATGCATTGGTGACAGCAACTGAAACCTTACGTAATTATACAAGTTGTAAATACTCGCATTCATGTATGTATACCTAGATGGGAGGCAATTCATCTACCACACCAAAAGCAAAAATTTTAAAAATTGAAAAACACCTTTAAAACATATATAAATAAATAATAAATAAATAAAACAACAAAACAAAATCCAAAACAAAACAGCCCCCAAAGAAAATATGTTAGAAATAACTGACAAAATAATTGTTAATAATTTCGTGGCTACGCCACATCATACGCATATAAACACTGATGTTATAGAGTTATTCCTATCTTCATTGACACTCAACAAAAACATCAATATCATCTTTAAAGATCTCGTAATGATTAATAAATTTTGATAATGTAACGATTTTGAATAATTTTCAGACCCGGACACACCACCGGGTTTACTCAATAACCTGGGACAACGTCCAAAAAATCCAGTGAGTGCCGTCATCAGTCATCGGAAGTTGCGAACAAAATGTTTACATGGAGCACTGGCATTTCGCTTCCAATGTGAACAGAGTTTCATATGATGGCCTTTACGACAGCAAATGCACTCCCGTCGAGCCAGAAAACATCGGGCTGGATAAGATTCTCACTGCAGGTGTCAGACTGGAGACACTCTGCGAGACCATATGGAAATTGTAGTTTCCATGTTACGTTTTACTGAGGTGCCTTTCCTGCACTCAAGTGCAATCAGGTACGGATGCAGTGTTGTTACATGTCCCTAACGAAACACCGTGAGAAATCATGTAATAAAAGTCATATAGTAAGTCCACACTTTAAGTTGACATGTTATGTGTTATTAACATTTATTACTTCAGCTTAATGCATAATGACAATTAGATAAATTACATTCCTCTCTATGTAATATCCGCAATTCTAATACAATCGTACAACACATTTTATCCGATTGAAAATGGGAATTGATTGGACGTGATTGTTCGGAAACTTTTTAACTTTTCCGTGCCGTAATCATTGCCTAACAACACGTTTTATTTCAAATAATACATGTGGTTGTTATTACCCTTACATTGCGACTTGAAGGAACATGTGACAACATAATCGTTTTAATGTCTGACCTTGTTGATAAACTCTGGGTATCATCAAGGCAAACAACCGTCTTCGGTAAAAGGGGTCGTGATATATAATGAAGTACCTCAACAAATATATGTTCCAAGAAAGGCACAACAAATAATCCCAATTTGTTGCAATGGAGACTCACTTTCGGTCCAAAAGGATGGCAGAAGCGCGTTATGACTATGCAGGGATCATCTGACCCCCATCAATAGGATAACCCGGACTCGAACCTACAGCACAACAGTTCCACCAACGAGCAATTCTGCTGCAGGTAGGCCTATATATAATTATATGAATAGGTTTCGTAAGACAATACGAACAGGTATTTGCATCTAGAACATGGTATGATTTCTCATCATAGTTGAAATTAGTGTACAACCTTAACTTATTTTGTTTTACAGGACTACATGGACACCTTTTACAAGCCATCAAGTGCATCCCAAAGAGGAACCCTATTCAACTTGATTCGTGAAAAATTCAATACAGAAATGTCAAGGAGCAAGGTGTCCGATTGCATCAACCATGTATTGGACTTTGTTACGAATGACCACAGAGAGTATGGTCTGCCTTCTTGCTATGAAAAGTTGTTGGCATGGCAACCTATGGACAGTGTTCCACAAGATTGTCCCTTCTGTGGAAGCTTCTGCGGACGAATTACGCTTGTTCATTATATATCAAAAACGGCTTCTAAAGAAATTGTTGACACGACTATGGCCGTCAATTAACCAGTGTCATATTTATGAAGCATGTTTTAATGAAAATGACTATGATGATGACGACGCCGGTTACCGTCGTAATATCGTGTATGTGATGCAGATAAAGGTGAGATGAATATACACATACGCCATACACATTCGATTTATATATTTATTTGATCTCTTTACCCAAGCACGGGTGGTATATCTTCAAACTGCTTTCACTCTTTCACACTACAGGAGGTTACATGGATTGAGAATGCAGTGCCGAAGAAAAATGTATTCGTCATAGGTGTGTACCACCTGTCGTGTTTAGGATTGACAGTCAAGACTTCGACGAGGAAGACGACTATGGTGGTGCAATGATGATTTGCCGAACGTACAGCATTTTTGCTGTTGCCGGAAGAATAACACCAGAGGCTTTTATACATAGAATGCTCCTGAGGATACAAGACTGTGAGTGGTCCCAGGTGGTTCCAATTTACAATGTGTAGGGACTGTTAACTTCTGTACCAGGTTAGTTATTAATTCGTACTTGTTGCAAATGTCATGATTATTAAAAACATTTTCGCAAAGCATGCGGGATAATATTATTCACAATATAATTAAAGGGAAAATCAATGATCAACAGGGAATTGGAGTGCAGAAGTTTCAATTAACTCTTATTGACTGAACACAGCCACGTTATTGTCTCTTGAATTAGCGGCGTAAACCGGCCCGTTACCGAAACTGGACATGGTGTGGTATTGAAAAAAATGAATAATGTATTGGTGAACTTGTTTGTATGCAGATGCAGATGCAGGGAATGGTTTTGTTCATCAGCGTGTCGCATATGTGCAGTAAAAAGATGGCGACACCACTGATGACCACATCAGCGAGTACAGTAAGGCTATGTTGGGGCACCTTTTGGCCTCTTCATGATGTGCAACACCGACGCCGAACATTAAAATGACGGTCCACAGATGATCAGAATTTGGAGAAAAGTAATGTTATACTCAATCCTGGTCTAAAATCATCATAAATACCTGACCCTGGCCCATCGACTACTGGCAGGTATGGATACCATATAATATATAGGCCAATGCTAACCATAATATATTTTGAGGAAAAGTGCCGATATTACTATATGGAAATCACAATGTTCTTATTGTTTGTTTGCGTGCTTGTAGCGGTTATTTTTTCAGGGTACTACATTATCGTAGTACATACTAAACTTCTGATGAATAACCAATCAGAAGGTAAACAACAATTAACAATGAAAACTATGCAAACTGAGTTTTAATACAACATATTTAAATTGTTGGACGGGTGTACATGGTGGTTACCAGATCGCGTTGGCGCATGACACCATCTGGAACCGCACAGCAAACTTTTATAGCTGGCGGACCAGGAAAAACATTGCGCTGGACTTGCTGGAACGAGATTTGAAAACAACGAGTTCAAAAGGTACGTAATGCCTAGAGTTATTAATGGTAATTGAAACTCAATATTCATATTTTGGGAAATACAATAATTAGCTCAACAACTGTATTAAACACGTTTACATGTTATTCCATATTGAATACACTGAAGCATGCCAGAGGAAACTACAGTGATGCACATATGTCGCACTTTCAGCTGTATCACGGGTAGCCTGGGCACGCGTCTCCGTAATAATGTCTACGGAACAACTCATGACCGGTACTGCGCCAAAACCCAAGGCGAGCCGCATCTTATCTAAGCGACGTGTGCAAGTTACATTGGATGACTTCAATGCTGACCGTCTACTGTTGACAATATTCCGGTAAGGTCGTGATGTTCGTTTATGCGATTTTACACACCGCACCTAGACATACGAAATATTGAAAACTTAAATACTAAATGATGCACTGCAGCAAAAATCTAGACACAGAAAGAGATTTAATAAGAATGAAATTGTAATTATCCTGTGCACAAAGTATTTTTTGTTTTGAGTAACACAATAAGAATGAGTAAATGTATATTAAAATATGTTATTGGCCAGACACTGTGCATTATTTTTTTATATTGGTGAATATATTACAAGCGCAATGAGAGTTTATACATGACTCCGAAGACGACCAAGACTTTTGAAGCACGGCCCGGGTAAGGTGTCTCCCTGTAAAAAACATGCATTATTTGTTTAATTATAAACTATCTTTATGTCAATTAGTTATATAAACATTGTGTGCGTATGTACATATTTTGTCAAACGTTGTTGGCACAAATTAGGTAATTAATAATTATATTGTTTATGTGTTTGGCTCATGGTACCCACAAACTTGGTATATCTGAATCTAAGATGAGCCATCATGTTATTATTTGGAGTATTATTGTACTTGTAGTAATCAAGTTGAAGAATGTTTTCGTTCAATTTTGGCCAAAATTACGTGGTATTTTTGGCAAGAAAAACTTTTGCGTAACGGGCTATTATCATTACCACTCTGCGCAGAGTATGGACCTCGTCTGTAGCTACTACGGCTAACTTCTCTCCGACGTATGTGTCTGTATCAAGGTCTTTCATCCATAACTGAAGCGCTTCTGGTGAAATGAATACGCATTTCACATCTGCTTGTTTCACATCTGTATAGTTCAGAAAAGTCTTTAAAAATGTTACTTATCGGACAAATATTACATTTTTGATATCTAAAATGATAATCACTCACAAAACATTGACGGGGAGCCCGTGCCATACATATTAAGACATTGTTGGTACATCATGTCAGTTGATTTTAGAATGCTTCTTAATTATTTCTTATTGATAATGTAATCAATCCAACGGTATTTTTGTTAAATAATTATGTATATTAAAATTGATGCCTTTCGATTTGTAGACAATCTGTTGCTCACGGGTTTGAGTAGAAAACATTTGTCAAGCATGATTGGTTATGTTTCTGTACTTTTCAATAGAAATTCTAATAAACGTTTGTACAGTCAACATAGCGGTAACAACTGCAATTTTTCTCTAACTTGACGGCACGAGTTCCTATAATTGTATATTTTATAGTGATGTGTTTGGGAGATAAATAAATAATAAATCATAAAAATATAACATTTTGATTTTTTAAGTATTAACTTGGTTAACTTAAATTACTGATTACATAAGATGACGGACGCATCAACACTTTAGCGCGAGAATGTCGGTTGACATAGTTATTTAATATTTGTTAAATTTAATATCTTTACATAAAATGTAAAAGAAACATGTATATAATTATGTTTGCAGTTTGCACAATAAAAGCCACATTCTCTTGGCAAAAACGTTTACAATTAAACATAATGTCAAATAACACTTTAGTATTGATAAACATCACCTATTTGTTGTTTGTTATTGTGATTTTAATAACTTCATTATTGTGTTGCAAGGTTTCATTAACTTTGCATTGTTTTCTTGTAGTAATGCTTTGAGGCCTGTACACAAGGCGCTACATAAATGTTTTTTCTTCAAATCTTCTTCTTTGCTGCGTCATTAATGTGCGACTTACGAGAACGGTCCTCTTTGTGACATTTCAGCAGAGGAAACACATGACAGCATCTTTGCTGGAGTAGTATGTTAGGTGGGCGTCCCGGACCACTTCCTCCCAAGCTTGTCATTTTATTGTAAAAATGATATTTATAAAAATACTTTTAGTAATAAAACCTTTTGTAAAATGTATTTATACAATACCTACTTTTACGAAAGTACTTTTGTTAGTGTAGATAGATTTTTTTTTTTTTAAAGATTGTAAGAAAGTAATTTTTATAAGAAAAATTACTTTTCTTAAGATCTTGAGCACATCGAGAGCTGGGAGAAAAGCTGATCCGGGACGCCCACTTAACATACTACTACTGGTGGTTTAGAATTGGTCGTTACAAAATTGAAATAACGATTCGTTATTATCTAGTTAAATAGTAAAGACAGTATGGAATGACAATATTTACTGAAATGGATATCACAGAATTGAAAAAGAGTTTGCGCGAGAACACATTGGTCGTAATAATTCTTGTGCAAACAACAAGAATAAAGTAGATAAATGCAGCATTATAACGCGGCAAAAAAGGATACAAAACGCAAAAACAAAAGCTCATTATATAAATTAAATTTAGCTGAATTTGAGAGCGTGAAGAAGTATGAAAATATTGAGCTACCACAACGTATGCGGGGAGCAAGAGCGCAGTTGATAAAAAAGACCATCGTCAAGCATTAAAAGGTTTCAATGGACGAGAAACAGAGTTGAGATTTAAACCACCGATTAGTGGTGGTAGAGTATTTACGCGGAACGAAGAACATTTAGTCCTGATGAATCATAGCAAAGAAAAAGATTTAAACATTTGCTGGCAAGCGGTAAAACCAAAGATAATCACTGTTGACTATAGATTCTTGCAAGTAACTTAACGCGTCTGGGCTTATGAGATATTTATACGCGTTAAATTACGTAAAGAAAAACTTAAACGCAGCACGACTGATTTTGCCGAGCCAAATTTTCAAGGCACAATAGATTGTATCTGTTTTATTGAATTTAGATGGCATCGAAAATATACTAATACATTTTTTCACAAATTCAAGAGGTTTTAAAAAATATACGCGGAGCGTAGTGGATGGATCATAGATCGTATCGTAGATATAGAATATTACTGTCGCGAGATATCAACCTTTGAGAGGTGGTAGTTATATCGAGCTATGCGACTACATTAAAAATAAAAAGCGTGCATCAACGTAAAAACAAAGACGACGATTGTTTGGTATGGGCGCTGTGTTGTTTTACAAAACATACGAAAAATCGACAGAATTAAATATTCCAATTGAAAAGTAAAAATAAAACATCTAGATAGAATGTCCAAGTACCCAACAGAGGACGGTTTAAATTTTAACGATATAGAAGCTCCAACCCCGATTAATCAAATAACAAAAGTAGAAAACAAACAACATGGCGATAAACGTTTTTGGTTGCGAATCAAAATCGATAATGGTTTACAAACTCAGCGATCAACCTACGGATATAAATCGTATAAATTTATTATGAACGTTAAAGAAGTTAAATCACCATGTTTGATTAAAGATGTAAATAAATTACTTCACGATCAAATGAAACACAATCCTCGTAAGCATTTTTGTTTGAAATGTTTATAAGGTTTTTCAATGAAGCGTATCTCAAAACTACGTAAAATGTGTGAGGGGATAAACGATCAGACCGACGAAAATTGGGATGCCGAAAAGGGTAAAACGATACTGTAAATTTAAAAATTTTCATAAAAGATGAAAGTTTCATTCCGTACATAATATACGCCGACTTTGAAAGTATTATTAAAAAGATCGACGAGTGAATGATACTAATACCGAAAACTACAAGAACACGCTGCCTGCGGTTATTCGTACGTCGTCGTTCGTTGCGACGTAGAAACTAGTTCTCCTAATACGTATAGGGAGAAGATGGCCGCTAAACTTTTTAAACGAATTAGAAAAAGAATCAAAACGATCAACGAGATATTTAAAACCCTAAAAATTTACGTATGACTAAAGAAATGTAGAATATTACAACTCTATGAGTGAGTGTTGATATGCGAAAAGACATTTTATGAAACCAATGACAACAAGGTACGCGATCACTGTCACATTACCGGTAACATCGAGGCGCTGCGTACAATTATTGTAATTTAAAACTGAGGAAAACCAGAGAAAACTTTTATTCCGGCTTTATTTCATAATTTGCGAGGCTAACACTTCATCTCATTATGCAAGCCGCGAGTCAAACGACGGGAAATCTAACTGCATTCCAAACAATATCGAAAAATATATTTCTTCAATCGGGCAACTACGATTTATCGACAGCGCTCAATTTTACTGGCGCCGTTGGATAAACTCGTAAAATCAAACGATTCTTTTCCGATTACTATGAGTTTGAACCCGATTTAGAAAAATGTAATCTGTTGTTAAAAAAGCAAGGGTATTTATCCTTACGAGTACATGGATAGTTTTGAAAGATTTAAAGAGACGCATCTTCCTTCTATAGAATCTTTTACAGTAGTTTATTAAACAACCAACAATTACCACCTCTCAATATTTATACACGCGAAAGCGTTTTAACGAGTTTGATTTTGTAAAAATTTAGAAGACTATCACGATTTATAATGCGTACCGATATTTGTTTATTGGCGGACGATTTGAAATTTGCGCGCTACTTGCTGCTAAACAATACGGTTTAGATCCGGCTAATTATTATACTAGTCCGGGTCTTAGTTGGGACGCTTTCGGCTGGAAACATCTGAAAACAAACTTTAGAATCTGCTCAAGGCAGATATTGACATGCATGGTTTATTGAGAGAGGTAATGCGAGGAAGAACGTGTATGGTAGAGTAAACGATACGCCAGTTAAAACAATAAATACGTCTGATTACGACGAATCGAAACCACTGAGTTAAATTACGTATTTAGACGCTAATAATTTATATGGCTACGCGATGAGTCAACCTTTACTCGACGGGTAATTTTAAGTGGATGACATAATAACAAATATTAGATAAACTCGAGAGCGAAGGGATTAAAGCGAAACAAAGGATGTATTTTAGAAGTCGATTTACAACATCCCAAAGATTTAACACGATACTCAAGCAACGCGTTTCACCGCGCCAGAGTCGTTGAGGTAAAGAAAGAATGGTACGAGCGAGTATCAAAAAAGTTAAGCTAAAAGACAAACTGGCTCCAAACGTCGTAAAATTAGTTCCAAATTTATACGATAAACGCAATTACGTGCTTATTATCGTAATTTACGATCATTGTATAACTAGGTATGAAACCAACTAATATTCATCGTGTTTTAGAATTTGACGAAGTTACGTTGGCTAAATCGTACATCGATTTAAACACACAACTTAGAAAAAGAAGCGACGAGTGATTTTGGAAAAGATTTGTACAAACTCATAAACAATTCAGTTTTTGGAAAACGATGGAAAATGTACGAAACGCGTCAACGTAAATTTGAAGCGGTTAAACGACGAAAAGCGGAAATCAAATCTGGCAGGCTCATCGCGAAACCAAATTTCATTGAGGCGAGGTCCTTTGATAATGAACTAGTAAAGCGATTCATATGCACAAACAAAAACTAGTTCTCACCGCCTGGTCTATATAGGAAATGGAGCATACTGATTTATCTAAGCATTTAATGTACGATTTTTATTACAATCATTTAAAGCTAAAATACAACGACGAGTGTGAGTTGGTACACACGGATACGGATAGTTTTGTTGTTGGAAATTAAAACTCAAGTGATGTTTTTAAAGATATGAAAAAAGAAAAGCATTTATATTGACTTTAGTACTTATAACGAGGCTATTTTTCATTTTCTGAAGAAAATAAAAAAGGATCGGTAAAATGAAAGACGAGACTGCGGGGGACTTGCATCTCAGAAGTTGTTTGTTTGAGACCAAAAAATGTATTCGATACTTTTATCAGACGAAAAACAAATTAGGAAAGCTAGCGAGTTAAAAACAAGTTTTAGAACAACAAATTAAACACGAAAACTATAAAACAAATTTTATCGCTGAAAAATAATTTACATCACCCTATGAATTTTATTAGGGCATGAAAAACATCGACTATATACAACGGCGAATAAATAAAATATTGTTATCACCTTTAGACACAAAGAGACACATTTTACAAGACGGAATAGATACTTACGCTTACGGTCATTATAGCTCAGCGTTTAACGCGCAATTACAATCGTTTATCGGGTGGATTTTCTGTATCTCGAGGAATAATTTAAATTCTTCTCTTATAAAATCCACGAGCGGGCCCCGCGTCTAAATAATACAAAATGGGTTGATTAGCGCCTTTCATCGTTTTAGATATTCTATATACCGCTATAATTCATATAGGATCGGTAGCGCGATCGTCTCGTATTTTTTCATCTTCACCGGCGCGTATAAATACCGAACTACGCTGTTGCTCGGGATTCTTTTTTCATTTTTACAGTCGGCGAGGCTGGATTTTGCCTGACGCCACGTAATTTAATCGCGTCTTTGCTCTTTGAATTAATTAGTTTCGTCGTGTCGTTATTTAACGCCTTATTACGACCAGCGGTAATCTTTTAACCCATTCTCTATTTCTCGTATCAGCCGCTATTTCTAAAGCGTATTGGTGAGAAAATAATCTTTCACCCAAAGTTCTATTAAATCGCTCCACCATACCTCTGCGCTCTATGATTACCAACCTCGCTTCTTTGTATTACAACATTATGTTTACTCATATTAATACGTTAACGCTTACTCATAAATTCTTTTCTAGGATCTACTTGCAGAATTTTAGCTGTTAGCCAAGAAGGAGAACGTTTATAAATTTTTTCAAACGCGTTACCGACTTGCGTAGCGGTTTTATCGGTTAACGGTTCAGCTTCTATATCTACTTGAAGCTTCATCAATAATTGTCAACGCGTACTTCAAATGTCTTTTTACCAACTGTATCGTGGAAGAAACAATAAATCCGCTTGATGAACCTCGTTCGGTTTTTCGAGCGTACTATTTGATGAAGTTGGTCTGGAATATATTTAGGATAGGGTAAATAAATTCGCATACAGCGCTTGCTTTTTTTATCCATCGTCGAACTAATTTTACATTTACCTTTTGTAGATTTAGCTAATTAATTAATCGCGTCGAGACCTTTGTAGTATCCTTTTCGGACTATAATAAGCGTTTGAAAGTCGTTTGTCCATTTTTAATATTGTACAATATAAAAAAAAAAAAAAATATTCAGCGGGCATGAGCGAGTTTGGTAAAATTCCTTGTTTAACTAACCACATTTGCAGTTACACCAGACAATCCAATCGTCGCGGGTGAGTTTTAACCTGTCTTTTTATATCTAATTATCCTAAATCAGCTGGTTTCATTTTAAATATTTTTTTCACCGAGCATGCTGTATAAAACGACTAAAAGAGTCATAACGGCGCTGTGATAAACCGAATCAGCCATTGTTTTCGTATCTATCGGTATTGAAGACATATTTTATAGTCATTGGAATATAATATTTAAAAAAAACTTTATTCCATTTCAAAACAACCTCCGTTGTTCTCAAGTTGTCGGTAGTGAAACAGATTCTATAACAGGTTTAACTTGTCTGTTTTTAAATGTTGGTTCCGCTTTCACTCTGTCTAAATAAGAAATAAGCGATAATTTCCCAATAGCTGTAAAACTGATAGCTATATAGACAAAATAGCTCGTTGAGTTGATTTCTTCTTTTGAGTAAAATTCGTTTCTATAGACGTTTTAACGCTGCGGGTTTAGCGAGTTGCAGTTTTTTCTTTTACACCTCGGCGAGTCTTTTTCCAGCCGCGCGACTCTGTTTGAAGTTTTTGGTTTAGGTCGCTGGTTATAGTCAACGGAACAACTGGTTTCTTTTCCATAGCTTGTGGTTGCGCATTCTCCGACTCGTTGGTTTCCATCGCTTTCATTATATACGCAAGATTCTTTCTTTTTTTAAATGTTTTGCCGTAATTAGCGAAGCGCTGAGCGGAGCGATCACATCGTTGATTGTAGTACATTTCACACGCTACGGTACTAAGCATGCTAGAAATGAACGGATCTTTTCTAAATCTGAAATTAATTTACCTTCATCGTCAATTTGAAATTCATGATACAAATCTATATGATTTAAACTAAATCCTAATAGTTTAGCGTATAGCGTTATAAAAGCGCCACCTAAAGACTGAGTAATATCACGACCTAATTGTCGTATTGCGTGTAGCGCGTCTCGCTCTTCGGTAGACAAAGTCAATATCGCTAACGCTCAGTTCTTTCCAAAAACTTTTCGAATCTCCTCCCACTGCAACCGATAAAAGACGTAGTTTTGTTTCAACAACGTATCATCGCAGCGTCGTCTGCGAGTGTTACCTGTGGATGTTCGTTTAATAGTTTATGTACTTCTTCCATTTATTTATGTATTTATAGAATAATCAGTTATATTTATAAAAATATAAAACAATAATTAATTTTAGATAACCCATCGACGTTTAAAAGTTCGTTAGATTAAACATTAGATCTTTTACCGTTCAGCAAATATGCTGTAAATAAACCTTTTACTTTTTCAGTATTCTCGTTTAAAACTTGTACTAGGTTTTTTCTTTCTTTTTCAGTATTGAGAAGTTGGTTAAGATTATATATAAAATCATTTGCTCGTTCAGCAGATATATTCGTAAATATAACTTGCACTCGTTCAGCATTCATTTATAAATAGATTTATAATATTTATTAAAATACAAACAACCCATGATTCCTAAGAGAATTGCTCTTAACCTAGGGGAATTGCTGAGTAACGTATGATTCCTATGTGTACTGTTTAACCTATGGGAAATTACTAACGACCTATGAGGTAATTGCTCAACGACCTATGGGTAATTGCTTAATGACCTATGAGTAATTGCTCTTTACTTATGATTCCTATGTGTAATTGTCTTAACCTATGGGAAATTACTAACGACCATGAGGTAATGCTCAACGACCTGTGGGTACTGTTCTTGACCTATGGGAAAGTCTCTTACTTATGGGTAATTGCTCTAACCTATGAGTAATTGCTCAACGACCTGAGATAATTGCTCAACGACCTGTGGGTAATTGGTTACTGATTCCTTGTGGTAATTGCTCAACGACCCTTATCACGTATTTCATAATCGGTAGGCTGATCCGTTTTAAAATCAACTTGCGATGTAAACTGTTTTAGTTGCTCGCGCGCTCGCCTCGTAGCTCGGCCGTTGGAATAACATCGTTTTCTCTGGAGACATCTCGTACGAGTCTCTATCTTTACAAAAAACAAACACACCCATTTGAGTTGCTCTCTAAAATCTTTTAATACGCTAATATTTTGCGAAAGAATCCAACAACTGTGTTTAACGTCTACGCTAAAGCCATTGTAATCATACATTTATTATTCTCGTCGTATTTTTATAATGCAACTGTTTATTAGCGCTGCAACGTCGATAATAAACAACGTTTCTTCCTTTAAAAGTATCGCATAAATTTGTATAGCTCGGTTTAACGAAATGTCGTTTAAATCGTTAACGGTACGTTATCGTCGTTTAGAATCCATTTTCTTTTTTGTACGTATTGTTGTTGCCGATGGTGGGGCATAATATAACGATATTTTTAAATATTTAAAATATTCTTTGTAACAAGTCTAAAACAAATTCAGTTTTTCGCATCCGGTTTGTCCGCAAATTAACGCGGTGTGGATATTTAGGTAACATTTTCTTTTACAATAGTCGCTAATTTTAATAATCAAGATTCAAAACGTCCGTTTCTTATGTTTAGTTGCGTCCATGATAATAAAAGTATACATGTTTAGTTCACCCATGATTCAGCTTCTTTTCAATTTGAATAGTAATTCCTTCGCTCAAGTTTTGAACCCGTCTTCCGCTTCCGTGTAATTTATTGTCGGTGGTAGTCTTAAATCTAAAATAAACCACGATTTAAATAATACTTTGGTTGTTTGATTGAGCTAATTCCTAGAGCTTGCACGACTTGAATAGCGTGTTGTTTGTTGGAATCACTGAAATATTTTGAAATCTCTTCCCAATGTTGATACCTTTGCATTCCATGCGCGTATAGTTGATTGGGAACGCCTTCAATCGTAATCGAAACTTTATCGATTTTCGATTATAAAAACCTGTTGCACTCTTGTATGTTGGGTTCTTTAAACAGAAACAATATTCTTTCATACTTTTTGCGGAGTATTTAAATTTATATTCCACGTGTATCGCGTTTGTTTAACGGGTCACGCTATGTTCAGTACGCGATCAAACAATATACTCAACTGAGAGGTATATTGATTTTAATCGTTCGCTTAGTTCCGCATATGAACGACCTCAAATTCTAAAGAAATACCGCTTATGACATATCTCGCATTATCGTCGGTGCTTTTAATCACTTTACTAAATTTATTAAACACGAGTTCGTAAGTTAATCGATCTCCGATGCCAGACTGATAATAAGTTGATGGTCGGTCAGTTCAAAATCGAGCGAATGTGATATCTATTTTTAAAAGTATCCGCGATGGCTTTATCTTTTCCGTCGTTTGCCGCTGATCTTTATCGCCAGCGTTTAGTACCAATCCTTGAAACGCTAAATTTTCGCGTTGTGCAGTTGTTAACCATTCGTCTTTAAACAATTGAATACGTCTGCGTCGTCCAAAGAAAATATTTCATTTCCTTCCATTTTAATAATTATATGTTTTACGATGGCTCTGCCGACGTTTTGTACCAACGTTCTATTTTCATCATCGTCGCTAACGAGTTCTATATTGAAAGCTAATCGAGGTGTATTCGGGACGATAACGTCATTCATTCCTAAATTTGGAAAACGAACCGTCAACAATTGATTTTCGGTAATTGTATTCGGATTATTTGTAATGACGACTTTTGACGTAAACTTTCACACCTCTCGGTTCTCTTTATTCTCCTGTATGGATCAACACATCTCCACGTATTATTAGCTATAGTTTATAGTTAACAACATATTAATTTTATTTTAATTATAAATGGTATCTATAGCGATGATGATTGAGGTGTGGTAATTAAGCGTTGCGTTTACCGGAGTAATGCTCTATTTAGTCATTTGCGTGGCAGCGACGCTCAACAAGAACGAGCAAGACACGAAGCGTTAGAACAACTTTCGAAAGCCAGAGACGAATTTAGTAAAAGCGATTAAACCTACTAGATTATTTAAACGAAAAATACAAAAATAATTGAGCGCGTAAGAACGTTCAACAGCATCGACGAAGGATGAATGAATACTACAACATAAGTGGTACGCGAATAAATTTACCTCTTGATTTATACGATGAACTGCGACTAGAAGATTTTTACGTTCTAGCGAAGATCAGAAAACGCGAGAGATTGTATTTATTTTGATTGGTATGAGTATAATAGGTTACGCGAGTTATAATTTATTAAAATAAAAGTAATTATAAAATGGCACAAGGAGGAAACCCATATATAGAGATGGATCCAATGTTTAATCAACCAGAAGAAGAAGAAGAAGATAAATGGATATATAGATGATGGTACACATGAACAACTTGGGTGATCAGTAACTGAACAAGAAACATCTTTAGTATACCAACTTTATCTCAAAAAATAGATTACTTAGAGGTATAGTCGATGATTTTTATGCAAAATTAGGATATGAAGCCAGCTTAAAGACTATAATAAATTCGATAGAACTAGATGAAAAGGAAGATATACTTTATTTTATAAAATATACTGAAAAATACGATTATCTAATTTGGTAAAAAGGGTGAATTTAGAAAATAAATTCAATAAAAATGTATATTCACATGATTTAGGTATATTTGATATACCCACGAAAAAGAAAGAAGGGTTATATTAAATGTTTAAACTCAACAGAAAACCATTACTAAAACCAGACGCGACGCTAGATTGGAAGATACAAACTCATGTCACTCTAAGCAGTCAGAAGGTTACCATCATACCTCAACAACGTAGAAAAATCAGATCAAGCACAAGAAGCTATTGAAATGGCGGTTGAGACACTCGAGAGAACAAGGCGCTCAAACATAATTAAATATAGAATGGCGAGAAATAGAAGCGCTTAATGACATTATGACTACAAATCGAGGTGAATAATTAGATCTTTTAACTAAATTAAAAGTAGTTAATCAAAAAATCAATGATAATCAAGAATTATTAACGATGCAGAAGAAAGAGATTCATGTTGATGAAAATATCAAACTGAGTTGAAAACTAAAGATGAAAAAGAAGTTTTAATTGAACAAATAGATGCACGATTACATCTCTTCGTAGTCAAATTAATAGAATTAAAGAAACGGTTCAAAATGTTAGAAAGAGATGTTAGTTAGGAGATAAAATTAAACTTTATTTAGAGAACAAGGTATAACGATCGTTAGTATATTAGGTTTAGTATGACTATCGCTTTATTGTTGAAGCAATTGCTAATGCCACTAGTACAGTTTTGCCAAAACCCACGCCCCATCACCCAAACCACTCGCCAACTCCAGAACCACATTCCAAAACCACCAGATGGTGGTGGTGAAAGAAAAAAATTTAAAAATTTGTAAGTATTATCTAAACTAGTGCAAAGCTTTAGCCGCTTTACCGGCATATAGGTACGGTTGTAAGTTGGTTATTTAAAACGGCGTCTAGCGTCGTCGCGTGGGCGGGGAACATTATGGTTAGCGCTAATGGAGTTGGAGTACTAGTTTTAGCCTATACGCAGAAAAAGTTAAATAACAATTGTAAACTCATAATGCCGAGTCCGGTTAAAACAGCGAAACCAACAACCAAAGCAGTTTTTTCTTCTTGATGACAATCAACGTAGAGTCTTCTTTTATCGTAGTTTCTAAAGAGTGCTATTGTAGAATTAGATTATTCTACATGCGTAAAAGTATCATTATTAGATTCTTCTACGTGTTTAGCGATCAATGATGTTGTTGTTGATTGTAAAGGTGCAAATAGGAACGGTGGTGGGTGTTGAATTTAGATCTAAATTCGAACCTAGAGATAAATCATCCGTCGCTATTAAAATATTATTGTACGACGCGTACGTACATATTCGTAAATTCATATCGCTGGGCATCATGTATAGATTTTCCGAGACAAAAGTTAATTGACTGCGAGAGTATTGTAAAACGTCTTGATAGCGTTGAATGGAAGATTGTAAATGCCGGAGAATCAATCTCGCTTCGGTTATATTTATAAATTCGCGTTGCGTCTAAACCAGTGCCGCTTGAAAGAATTCCACTTTTAGCTTGCGCTTGAGCTCCAAAATCGCGTAAACGTACGTTCTTATAGAATCGTTTATTCGTTCCGTGCCAATCGTCCGTGCCAATGTTCCGTGCCAAGTGACGGAGCATCTCGAGATCTTGCTTAAATTTCATATGTTTATTTTCCGTTATACTCGCCGTTAACAAAACGAGTATCTACAAATGTTTACCCTCCACGGCCTCGTACACGCCGCTTTATATATTCGTAAGCCGTGCCTAAACCCTCAGAGTTTAAATCTACCACTGTTGTCGCATATTGCAGTGTCTGGCGACGCGTGAAATTCTCTGCATAGCTTATTATAGCGTTAATGTTTATTATTTTCGAACGCGCTCCAAATTGGATCTAAAGGTTCGGGGATACTCGCTTTTTAATATTCGTCTTATTTGATAATAGACGTGAAATTAAAAAAATACGAATCATCGTATTAGAAATGGTATAAATGTTTGTAACTCACGCCGCAACCGGTAGTACTACACCACGTTGCAAAATTTATTTGATTTTGATAAACCTGTTTATCGAAAAATTTCCATCGGGTTACATCAAAGGAATTATAAACGCGCGGTAACTGTAATTTTGAAATGGATTGCTCAGTTGCGCGTTAAAAACCTGTTTCGTTGATGTAAATATTTAAACTCGTTAAATCACCGGCGACAAAGTTAATCGGCGCGTTAAAATTTCCGGATGTCGGATATCGTTTCGATAGATTACCTCGAATGCTAATGGAAACGTTCTTTATTATTATTTAACATTATAACTTTTAATAATAAAATGTTTCATACCATCGAAATTGAAATTGAAAGAAGGTGGACGAGTCGTATTAGATTACGCTATCGATAATCGGTGATTTATACATGCTATTAAAAAAGATTAATCTGGATCAGGTATTAATCGGATTTATGGAGCGAGTCATTTACCTACAGCAAATTCCGTCCAAAATTCCTGCTTTTTAGATGGTGCTTTGCAGCGGGCAAGTATTTAAGGTGAGACTCATGTGATTACATAACAAGCTTTTGTGAAACATGCACTAGGCAAAATGTGCTTTGTCATGGGTTTTCAGTCCACTGAGTCCAACAATGATTGTGTAAGGCTTAAAAAGGTTGGTGAAAGTGCTCACTTTAGTCCTGACTGCTCTCATAGACGGAGGTCACGGTGAAACAAACATTTTCACAGCCATTTTTCAGCAAAGCAGTGAGTCAAGGAAACGTATGTATCTGTTTGCTGGTCTTTTTCAATATTTATCCCGGCATATACCGAAAATTGTTGGCATGCCCTGCAAATAATTATCTTGCAATGTGGCATAAATGATTTGCGTAAAACGAGTGATCATATTTGTTAGTTTTGCTGCTCGATACCGCCATTAAGGTCAAGGAATTAACGGAGCCGAATGGTTTTTCTATGTCAAATCCTGATAGGAGCAATGGGCGATGTCCAGAAACAGTTGAGTTTAATGCTGGCTGATGTAGGTAATTTCTGAAAGTTAATTGCAAGAAACATAAAGGACAACATTTTGAAGCTTAGAGGCTTGACATCCTAACGTGGCAGAGTTCGGAGCAACTACATGCCATGATGGGGTTCACTTGTCCCTAGGGGGTAATATAAATTTACAAGTCCCTTCGTGGACCGGTTTTTGGCCTAAAATACACAACGTTGGTGTGAAACTGACTAGTTGGGTAACAGTAAGTCGTTCGACAACCTTTACTGGTACAGCAGGGTTATTAAATTTATTAAACAAATAAAATAAATAAAATAAAATAAAAATAAAAATAAAATAAATAAATAAATAAATTGGTAAATAAAGATTTATTAAGTGTTGTTTCATTATAGACATGCAATCGGTTCCACGTTACAAATATACCAAGGCTGTTACCGGGGAGCCCTTCAGTTATATTACTCGCTCCAGGTTGGCGTAAGGGCACTGTTTGGCCATTTGAGCTCTAAGATAATTGAGCGTTTGAATGTTATTACTGTTTGTCTGGGTTATTGGTTCATTATATTTTGATCTATCTGGTGTAAGGATGCCATTCAGCTGTTAGCTGATGTATGGTGTTGCTATCAAACGAGATCACCATTACAATATATGTTGCTAACGATGGCCCATGCATACATGCAGTCTCCAAATGGTACAAAACAAAAGCACAAGCTTTTTCTATGCATGCCTTAAACGAACGTTCGCTTTTCCTCTCGCGCGCGTAACTCGCTACATTTAATATCTTCGCGCATTTCGTGCATAAAGATATCGCTGATTTTGTACCAACTTTACATCGACGACATGGAACGGTATGCCTGACCTAATACGCCAGCGATGCATCGGGCAAAGACATCATCCCGCACACTCGTTCTACAACACTTGATGTTTTTACCAACAAAAGCCATTACACAAAATCATCGCCTTCCATACTGTCTTTACTGTTAACTAGATAATAACGAATCGTTATTTAAATTTTAGCGACCAATTCTAAACCACCGTAGTAGTATGTTAAGTGGGCGTCCGGATCGCTTTTCTCCCAGCCTCGATGTGCTCAAGATCTAAGAAAAGTAATTTTCTTATAAAATTACTTTTCATACAATTTTTTTGTTTAATCTACCACTAATAAAGTACTTTCGTAAAAGTGGTATTGTATAATACATTTTTACGAAAAGGTTTTTTTTTATTACTAAAGTATTTTTTTATAAATATCATTTTCACAAAATGACGCTTGGGAGGGAAGTGGTCCGGGACGCCCACCCAACATACTTACTGTTGAATGCCCTTCAGGCGCAGTGCCTGACTTGCGAAGCCATTAGAGCTTTTAGGGCGTTATGATTATAGCCAGTTTTCTCTTGAAGAGTGGCGGACAGTGTATATGATACTTTTACCAAATCCAGTAGGTAGGACGGCCAGTACATGCTTCCCTCCAAATGGACTTAATGGCCTTCTCTTGTTCCAGCTTTTAATTGCAGAGGCAGATCTGGGTAGCGTTTTCAAATCGATATAGTCGACCATTTTGGTTGAATGCAGCAATCTCAAATTTGTCAACTAGTTTTATACTTATAAACCTGTATGCTATTGCGTCATTAACGTTATAACTGTTGTAATTGAATTGACCTGGTCTGTAATGGCGTGACAAAATTGTTATAATACTTTGTGCGCGCTATTTCGATGAATCATGAAACAGTCGTTGTACAACACAGTTGGTAAGCCAAAATCTCTAGGTGGCGCATACTGTCTCGTTTTTTTTTTTTACCGGTACCAGGGGGAGGTCAATGTTGCGCGCAATGCATTGTTGGGAAAACGTCACGAGTCCAGCAGTTATCATGTTTACTAGTTCAATCTTGCATTTTTCCAAATTAAAATGTCCATAAAACTCGCCAATGAAAGTTGTATGGTTTTCAACCTCAGATGAGGCATCTGTAGGTGGCATAGAATCTTGAGGTGAGTTTTAAGAGCATTTGTCATATCTGGGACACATTTTTGGGTAGAAACTGTCTGCTCGATATCGATATGTCCATAAGGACTACTAGTAGTAGTACTACTAGTCTATGGGATCACCGCAGCCCTACTACTACGTCCGTTAACCCTCCTATGGTTTGACCTTTCAAAATCTGCTTACGGGCCAAAATGAGCTATCATAATTATGAACCTTTAAACCCTCCAGAATTTGTTGTTACTGAACAACCACACCTTCAATACCTTTGAAAGGTATTAAAACATTTCAACACCAGTTTGTTCAGAGTTGTTACACCTTTCGAAACCTTTCATAGGTCCTTTTTGTTTTTCACCTTCAAACCCTTCAGTACAGCAAACTTGAAAGGTTTTGAAAGGTATGACACCCCTGGCAAATGCATTGCATAGGAGGGTTTAATGTCGAAGTTGTAAGTATGGTAGTAGGGCTGCGTCACCACAGCAGATACTACTACAGTTTCAGTAACGTTATGTTGTCAAAGTCAGCTTTCAGATTTTCAAGGTTTGTTTTTTGAAATGACACCAAGAAGAACACTGCACTGTCAGCTTTACCAATCCTATATTTTACCTAAAAGTCTTTAATGAAGATGTGTCATTCTGTAGGCTAGATTTTGGTGTACTTACAAAATGTCCTGTGGTATTACCTAAAAAAAACACAGGACCTTACACAGGAAGTGTCCTGACATTACACAGGAACATTACCACAGGAACATTACACAGGAACATTACCAGGAACATTACCACAGGTACCACGGAAGAGTACCACAGGAACATTACAAGGTACTGGAACTACACGTTACATGCCTGTGATGTTCCTGTGGTAACGTCACCAGACGTGTAGGTAACATTCCTGTGTTACCACAGGAACATTACCACAGGTACATAGGCATGTACCATAGGTTGTTAATATTAAAAACAACCGGCATGTAACTTTTGGGAATGTTTCTGTGATATGCCCAGGAGAAAATTAGAATACAACACATGTAATAAATATTTTTTTAAAATCTAAATAACAAAAACCTGTGAAGATAACGCCGAAGTATTGTCC
>JAQQFT010000378.1:0-28519 GCA_029582265.1 Zoroaster sp. YZ-2022 | reverse complement strand
CCAGTTTTCTTAGTATTTTAAATTTTTGGAACTTTTTTGTGTTTTAGTATGCCAGCCCACTCCATCACATTTCGGTGCAAGTCATGGCTTATAACATACTGATCCCAATTTTCTGTTGCTGTTATACCGTATAAAAATAAACACAGGATAATCTTGATAATGCTTTGATATCCTCTTGAGAAGCGCCCTCATATGTCACAGTGAAAATATTTTCTTCGTATAGGTTTAGATGCAAAGCGGTCTCTACCGGTTGTATTATAAGAAATGACCAGCTGCCATAATGGGCCCGCGACATAATGGATCGGACGTAATGGGTTGGACGTAATGGTTCCGCGGACGTAATGGGTCGGACATAATGGGCCCGCGGACGAAGGGTCTGACGTACGGGTCCGCGGACGTAATGGGTCGGACGTAATGGGCCCGCGGACGTAATGGGTCGGACGTAATGGGCCAAATCGGTTCGCGGACATATAGTACTTGCTGACATTATGGTCCGGAACATACGTGACGTAGATGGCTGTTGTACATGTATGTCTGAAATACTGCAGTGTACAGTGTATACATAAATGCACGTATACACAAGGCTATATATGCCTCGTGTCTGTGTGTGAGAGAACTTCAAGGCGTTCGCACGCGAAATGGGCTGCATAATAAAATAATAGAGAATAGTACTGGATGTCGTCTTCCCGTTTTGATGTAGGGATGGTAAATTTTTTCCATGGTATTTTCATGTTCAGTGGAATGACGGAATTGTTAGCCAGTGTGTCAGAGTCTGTCTTCTTCAAGGGAATTAATTTCTGCATTTAAATTGTTGTATATGACTTGTGTAGCAGCGTTTGTTCCATTAACGTCTGGGGTAGGTTGATTTCGGGAGGTACTGGAAATGCTGGGAAGTTCGCCAGGTGATGGGATGCTAGACGGTATCGATGGTTGTTGAACACATTGGGAAATATTTCTATGAGGAGTTTTGCTGATTTTGTAGCTCTTTTTCAAGTAACCTTTATGATTGGGTGTGGTCCAAGGTGTTCCTGGTTGAGGTGTTCCGCCATCCACTGTCTTGTTCTTGGTCTATGACATCGCCCACTCAGTCTCTCATTCCACACGCCAGTTAGTCTGGGAGAGAACCTGTTGATCTCTAAATTGGTTGATATAGTGCTTATTTAAAGGTAAGTTAAGAACAGAAGAAACTGAGTTAGGTGGTGTGACTATTCGCTGAGCTCTCGATGTTATTCAAGCACGCAATGATTTCACTATGGAAGGTGGGTAGGTGAGACAAAAACTAGGTTCTAAATCAATATAAAAAGTTGAAAATCTGGGTTGAGATTACGGTATTGACGGAGATGACAATTATGAAACATAAATGATGTGTGGGTGTTTTCCTTCAAAAGTTTTAGTATCAAAGTGAACCGATAGGTCAACATACCTGCTTGGAGACAGGCAAGGCCAACCCTCCTTTTCTGGGATTTGAAACAACATTTGTTTGTTTAGCCAGTGTCTTCCACCTGAATTCAGACAAAATCTGATAAGTTTCTGTTGGAGTTCATTTAGGATATGTTCAGGTGGTGAGAGCACAGCAAGATAGTGGAATAGTTTGAAGCCGCCAATTGATTGGTGATTAAAACTTTGCCTTTGTAGGAAATACATTTTGACAATCCTTTCCACCGTGAAAGAGCTTTATGTAGTTTTTAATGGCAGATTTGCCAATTCTTTTGAAGATCTTTATTTGTACTCACCTAAATGAACTCCTAGGGAAGGCGAGACCCTGGTCGCCTCGAACACCTAAAAACCCGAACAATAATAAGAGATGTTTGGGCACTAAATCAAATACATTAAAAAAAACGAAGAATATCAAGAGGTGTTCGCGCTGTCGCTCGAACACCATAAAAACGAACTTTAAGCACACACCCAAACACCCTAATAACGGCAGTTATTGGTTATCTAAGCCAAGTTTCAGACAGAATGTGAACAAAACAATTTTGTCATTGTTTGGTGAACGCAAAGGTTGGTGTTCACTGTGGTCGCCGCCATCTTTATTACACTTTCAATTTGTATTTTCCATCATGTTGCGGTTTGCCAAGCAATGTTTTCACTTTCCAAACTTGACTGTTCGAAAAAACATTATTGCCAATGAAATAGTTGGAAAAGTGAAAAAAATAATAAGTTTTAATATTTTAATTTAATTAGTTTATTTTATCTAAGTTGAAATGCATCCATGGTGAAGGTGGGACATTCAGGCGACTCACTTCGTGGGTAGAGTCACTCTAGTCAACAGAGGAGATTGCTGTAGTAAGTACAAATCAATGCTTTAGAATCCACATTTTGGTAACTGAAAACATGATGACAGCATCACATAAAAACATACTTTGGTGTAAGTTATTTATAATATCAACCATCCCTTAAATATTTTGTGTCAGCTGTACTGTCGCTATTTATTTTAATATTTACATTATTTGTCAATTTGTTTTTAAACTTAATTATTATCATCTTGTAGGCTTACCTGAACAAACATTCCATGAATAATCCCTTATGGATTTTTCATAAAACAATTAAAACAGCTGTTGCATGCAGGCGCCACTATTTGAAAAACATGTCATACTGGAAGATATCTGTGAAGTTCGAATGTTTTATTATGGAATGATTTCGTGTGATATTTTATCCATGCATTGATGATGCAGTAAACTAAATCTTTCTCAGGTTGTTTACTGTTTATCTTGACTAATACAAAATGAGCCGAAATCACGAGTAACACTTTTCCTAACTTCAACACCAGTGTGTTTTACGCTGCCATATATCCATTATCAGTGTTTATTTTAGGGGTCTGCAGCTGAAACCAAAACCAGAAGAAATTCGTTTAGCCTTGAAAGTGTGTTGTTGAAATCAAATTATCTTTTCATTGTCAGACGATCGACTGGACTGGTGCTGTGGTGAGGGCGGGCTTAAACAATATCTTTCAGAATGCTATATGTGGTTCACCAGTTACATCGGCCCAAGCGTCAACATCGCCGGTGGACAAGTGCAGTTTGTATGCGCAACCCGCCCATGTCTGCTTCGGTACGGGTCAAAGCGTAGACAATCTTTTCTGATTCGGGAAAACCATTGATAGAGACGAAGTTCTGACGCTTTATGAAGTGATAGCTGAAGAGTACCATGGAAGAGTGTCAGCAAAATCAACGAGTAAGTAATTTTAATTAATCAAATTTATACCGGCCGAGTCAAACATACAGCTGTTTAATTGCGTTAAATCTCAACCGACCGTGCAATTGTGGTACCATAAGCTCGATAAGAAAAACTCTCCCAAAATAATCACTGAATAAGCAGTGCTGATTCAGTGGCCTCTGGTAGATGCGAGAGAAAAGAGTTCTGACTGTATAGCTGTTTGTCTGCGTAAAGCCGTTAGAGTCCGAATAATTATACGGTCAACAACCAGATTTTAAACTCAGAAGTCTGTACATCGATGCTTTATATTCGCGGAGGCCACTTTTCAAAAAATTGCACCCACCTATGTAAGATCAATGTATTAAAAATGATTCGATTAATCACTGGCGCCAGTCTATTTGGACAAACAACTTAATAACTCTCTTTCTGATTCCTATGCTTGTAAGGTGTAGGAAATCAAAATGGCCAGTCCAGTGATCTGTAAGTCTCTTTTAGGTGAAACGTCACTTGTTAATGATCCCATAATTTGCAACAGTCATTTTTTAACATCTACTCATTACAATATAGCATCTTTCTCTGTTATTCATATCTAACCACAGGTATGTATTCAGCTGCAGCGAACAAAGACCCTTCATGCACCGTGCAGTATCAAGATTGTTCGGTGAGGAAGTTGCATTGATCATTCACCCGCTCTAGCGACCATTCACACTACATCCCGGATGCAATGTTTCTTCAAGTGGCAAACAGGACGGCCAGTGCTCGTCCTTCGACTACGTCACGACCTCTGGTCTGTGCAGGCTCTACGATGTCAAGGCGGGAGACTTGAAACCAGTTGATGAACCAGGTTGCTTAGTGTATGCGGTGGTCCGTGGCTAGACCGACAACCTCAGAATTTAGTCTGGTGTCACATAAAATTCGTATCGTTCTTTAAAATTCTGGTACCTCCTGCCATTACATGGTTACAAACCACGTGATGTTCTTAGTCTTGGAAACTACCCAACCTCAAAGAGTCTAGAGTATGCCAATAAACAGCAAAGGTTAGGGTAGAATTTTATGCGTTACAAATTAGTATACGACACCGGTCTGTATTGGACTGCGCGCGCTGACAAGCCTGGGTGGAAATACGTACGCAGAGAAATTCAATTAAATCAAATCCCATAGAAAATACAGCAACATAAAAATAAAACAAACTTAAATAACATTTAATTAACATGCAAATATTGGGGTCAAATTAGCAAGCTAAACAAACAAATAACACAAGAAAAATACACAACTAAAATACACAAAACAACTAATACAACGAACAATAAGCTGACAGGATCTGTAATTAAAATTGTTAGATTTAGACAACAACAGAATTAAAAATTCTGAGAAATTATTCAGCTTTTCGGTGTAAGTTATAACGAGAGAAATTTAAAAGAAATTAATTGATGCTCGCTATTGTGTGATATTAAAATAAATGTTTGCGCGATTTTGCTTTTTTTGCTGTTAGTATGTAATATTATTTATTATCACTGTAGTGTTTACAGATTCATCTATGATAGGTTGAAAATGGTAATTTGTATTCTAATAGGAAACTATATAAAAGTTGTGCAAATTTGAAGTAAGATGAACTTTATAGATAAGTTTGTGTTGTGAATTTGTAAGAAATCTTTACAAATTTGGCTTTTAAATATTGCAGTACAATTTTTTCCAGAATATTGCTTCTTTTTATTCAGAAATTAAAAGGATTATGGTCTCTTTAATAGCCCCATTATTTACAGAAAAATAGTTTTAATTTGTTGAAGATATTTACAACAATTTGAATGATTTGTGACAAGATTTGATATAAATTTCTCGCAGTAACACTGGCCTTGAGAATTTCAGTAACAAGTTGTTTTAACTGCGATTTATTCAACATGTGAATGTTATCTTGCTGTTGCTGCTTTTGAATAATTATCTTTTATTATCGAAATTAATTTCTAAATTAACAGTTTCTGCAAGACTTTTGAAAAAGGAACGTTTACTTAATAAAACGGTTTATAAGCGATTCAAACATGGTATATTCACTAATTCAGACGTTTTTATATAACACTTTTGCATAATGTTGACATTTGCACTCACATTAACGCGTAATGATTGTTTAAGTATATGTAACTATTGGAGTATTTGTAACCGTGAAAATATATTAATATCCACAGAGATCTAAACTAATCTTTGAGTATTCCGATAAAACAGCAGCAAGGGTAGACGTTTTTGTGGTACCACTTACATACGATACCAGCGTGTATTGGACCGCGCTGACTTTATATAGATAAGTTTGTGTTGTAAATATGTGAAGAATCTTAAGAATTCTGGCTTTACATTTCCCGCACAAATGTTTTTAGAATATTGCTGCTTGTTTCACAAAATTAAAGGATTGATCAGGTTTCTTAATGTCCTCTATATTTACTAGGTTTAATTTATTGAAGATTTACAACAAATCGGTGATTTGGTGTCCAAGATTGTGCATTATTTTCACATAGTAACACTGGCTCTGAGACATTCAGTTACATTTTAATGCGACTTTTTCAACATGGAATTCCTGCCTTAATCAAACAATTTGATTCGTTTTATATCGCCCCAGTTGCTGTTTTCAAATAATTATCTTTTGTTACCGAAATGTATTTATAAATTAACAGTTTCTGCAAGATTTTGAAAACCCCACAAAAAACGAACGTTTAATACGAATAAATGTTCATGAGCGACTCAAAAACAGCAAATTCACTAATTCTGCCAGACGTTTCAACATCACCCGCTTTTACACAAATTATGTTGACTTCTGCACTCACATTATAACGTGTAATGATATGTATGAGTATCTGTAACTATTGAGGATGCAGACTGGCTCATGGCAAACTGTAAACTTGGACCCAATTTCAAAAGTGATATTTTGGTATAGTTTGGGAAAAAAAATCTGATTTCTACAAATCTGGGTATCAAATGAAAGAGGAAAATCTAGAGAATCAACCCATACCAAAATCTCACTTATGGAGAAATTGGGTCCACGTTTAGGGTTTGCCAGAGCCAGTCAAGACGGATTTGGAACTATGGAAAATATTTTAACATGCAAAGATAACTAACACAATGTTGAAGCCAAATTTCTCTCTGTGGACAGATGGAATTACAGCTAACCCTTTCAGAAGCGTACCTTTTGGCCTCTCAGGACTGGGAGGGTCACATCATTATTCTTTGGAACTCCTCGGCGGATTTTCATGAAACTTGGTATTGATGTAATCGTTACTTTGGACAAAATACTGTATACAACAATGTCATTCTATTTTCATCGAAGACACATCTAATTGATCAATTTACCCATTTTATGAAATTTCATGAAAAATGGTTATGAAAAATGTTTCCCTGCGCCAAATCTCTAAAATTCCCAGAATGCATTACAGGAATCGTTCACGTAAGTATTCACTGTACACATTCTATCACCTGATAAAAAGGTAAACCTAGATGTCTATTCCTCCATGTAGGTAATATGACTTCTTGTAAGCCCGTATGTGTTACCCATCGATATAATTGTTTTCAAATATTTATTTGGTCAAGCTGAAGTGAAGTGGAAGAAGAAGTGCATTACCTTCATGTAGGTAATAGACTTCTGGTAAGTCAGAGTAAAGGTAAATATAATTGCTCTGAAGGCCCCACCAAAACAATTATTAAAGAGACCCTTAAAAACTAGTTGAAGGAAGTTACATAAAGTTTTAACGATGATTGGGTGTACTTTTTCAGGGTGGAAAATGTGGCTACAGTCACAGATTGTCAAATGTTTCTCAAAATGATTATAATAAGGTTCAATTGATTAACATGTACAAACGTGTACTCTAAACACATGTTAACTTTTTGTTGTAGTTTGTTGTTAGGTGTTTCTTCCTCCTCCTCCTCCTCCTCCTCCTCCTCCTCCCCCTCCTCCTCCCTCCTCCTCCCTCCTCCTCCTCCCTCCTCCTCCCTCCTCCTCCTCCTCCTCCCTCCTCCCCCGACGTCTGCCCCACAAAAAACATACTTGCAAATTTCACATGAACTTGAAACTTGGCATGTACTTAGAACTTAACAAGCAGATGAAACTCGAGTTGTGAGACCCCCACTTGACCTTACTTCCTGTCCAAACCGGAAGTCAAAGTTTAATATTAAAAAAATCATATCTCAACAACCACAATAGGTAAATTGACATTTTTGCACCATTGTATAGATTGTTAATATTGTCGAAAAATATTTACAAAAACATGACCCCTAATTTGACTCATTTCCTGTCCAAACCGAAGTCAAAGTTTAACATTAAAAAATCATATCTCAACAACCAAAAAGGTAAATTCAGAGTTTTTGCACCATTGTACAGATTGTTAATTGTCAAAAATATTTTTAGTGACCCCAATTTGACCTTTTTACTTCCTGTCCAAACCGGATGTCAAAGTTTAATATTAAAAAACTATCACATCTCAACAACTACGTTGAAGAGGTAACCACAATTTTGTACCATTGTACAGATCGTGGACTGTCAAAAATATTTACAAAAAGGTGACCCCTAATTTGACCTCACATCCTGTCCGAACCGGAAGTCAAAGTTTAATATTTAAAAAAATCATATATCAACAACCACAAGTAGTAAATTGACATTTTGCAACTATTGTATAGATTATTAATTGTTGAAAATATTTACACAAAGGTGACCCAATTTGACCTCATTTCCTGTCCAAAACCGAAGTCAAGGTTTAATATTTAAAAAAATCATATCTCAACAACCACAAGATGTAAATTCACATACCTTGTACCATTGTACAGATCGCCAATTGTCAAAACATATTTACAAAAGATGATTCTAATTTGACCTTACTTCCTGTCCAAAACCGGAAGTCATACTATTATTTAAAAATCATATCTCAACAACCACAAGAGGTAAATTCACAATTTTTGTACCATTGAATAGATCGCTAATTGTCAAAATATATTTACAAAAGATGACCCCACTTGACCTTACTTCCTGTCCAAAACCGGAAGTCAAAATTTAATATAAAAAAAATCATATCTCAGCAACCACAAGAGGTAAATTAAAAAAATTGCACTATCAGGCCAGATCGTTAATTGTCACAAAATATTAAAACAAAGTTGACCCCTAATTTGACCTTACATCCTCCTGAACACCTAGAGTTTGTGTCGAGACAAACTCTGAATCTCTAGTTAGTAATTGTTGTTGTTATTATTTTTGTTTGCTTTTAACCTAAGTCGAATTTCTGCCTTGATAAGTCAACAACAGATTGGCGACCTGAGCTTTTTGATATTATTATAGTTGGATGACACTTCTCTGGAGTGGTCGTTATCATTTTTGTTTCGTGGGACCACACATTGATTCTTAAAAATTGATCTTCGTTCCCCACCCACCCAATGCAATGTGAACACGTATAGCGTTGACCACTATCGACTATTTCTACATTCAGTTTCGTAATAAAACATGAGTGAGCTCTGATTCGTGTTGTCCAACAAAATCTATGATACGTGCATTTACTACATTTAAAAACTGAAATACGGTGCTTAAATAAATGCTTGCCACGGTAACCATACAGACACAAACAGCTAATATACATGTGTAATACGACACAGTAATTGTGTATAGATGTAACAGTCCTGACAACACAGAACAGAATGCCTTTAACATAGAACAGAATTATAATAAGTTTTATCTGAATTGCCGCGCGCCTGCAGCATTGACTTGTGACTACTCACGGTCTGAATAATGAGTAAGTCCCTTGCGTACGAGACAGTGATCTCTATTTTAGCCTGCTGGAGTATAACAGAGATCAATGGTAGATGACTTACACATCCTCGTACGCAATGGTGCTCTTTATTTCCAAACCGTGATGTAGTAACGGAAATATTCATTACTTAAACCGACGAAATACAAGATAGTTTCATGGTGATCGGGCAAGTTATGTCTCCTGGTCCTGATAGAGTTAAACAATGAAATATGATCAATATCCGTCACAAGGTTATATCAGTCAGGTCACATCAAGGTTATGTCGCTACATTGTAACTTCGAACATTGGTATCCTTTGACGATTCACATATACGTATTAATAATATACCAATGAAAAAGTTATCAGAGATAGTAGCTTATTAAAGCAATATCGTCACGATCAGAGCAGGCGTTTGACAGGGCATAGAACCAGTGTCCTAGTTTAGATGAATTCAGTGAAAATAATACCCCAGATAACAGGGCGCGATAAGATCATATTACTGTCTGTGCTGCTGCTATTAATGAGCCGTTAGCTGCATAATAATGGAATTCCATGCCCTGTTGAAAGTCTGCTCTGATCATTACGATATTGTGCCTTAAATATATCTTCACCCAAAATAGAGGTTTCATGTTGCACAGTTACTCCACAGTCGTTTGCATACCACACTGCATGTATGTACAGTTTGACCAAAATGCTTTTCTGTAAACATATATTGACTGATTTTGACTGACAATACGCACATAATGATATGATGCCATCGTTTATACTGATTAAGATACTCTAAACAATTATTGATTTTTTTCATCTCCATGGAGATGGTGGCGTATCGGCCAACACAAACACATCAAACGGGCAAACAGGAGGATAGTTATTAAAGATACATGTTCCGGTGGTTCGTTATTTTATTGTCATATGTTTGGTTTTAAAACGATACACTTTTATTTTCCTTGTATAATGCAAGAAAATCACTTTACAAAATAATTGGCCAAAATATTGTTAAACGGTCAATAGGGGCCGTTACCTGACCAAAAACCCACTTACCTTGCTGCATCATAAAGCAATTTATTCACCTTTTCTTTATTTATGTAAATTATTTTGTAAAATAACTTATTTTAAAGTAAAAACATACAGCAATGTCAATAAAATACGTTACCAATTACGAAATCATTTAGGGCTATAGAACACGGAGTAGATATTCATCTTTAAAAGCAAATAATATCAGACACGTGGTTGAAAAGGCCAATAAAGTGTTTGTTCATTACCTACACTCTGCGGAAAATTTTAACCCAGCCCATTAATCCGGGGGACCCCTTATCAAAAGTGAATGGAAGGAGCTCTGTAAAATGATGTCTGGGGAACAATTAAAAATAAATTTTTGCTTTTTCTCTTCCACTCGTAATAATCTGTTTGCCGCTGTCTTGGTGCATGAATCTAAGGTAAGTAACCTACATTGGGATTATATAATTTGTTTCCTCTTATTTCAGAGACCCATGTAAATTCACATTGGAATGGTTTCAGCCCTGAATCGATTGTGGGGCATAGGCAGGGGAATAATATTGTGAATGTGGCCCCATTTATTTGTTTGGGATTTACAAAATTTGTTTTATCAAACAGACCCCAATAAAAATGTCTACTTATCTTACACAATATTAGTATCGCGAACTTTGGTAGAACAAAAAGAAGTTCCTTTATCATTAAAACTAAAGTTTTAAAGTTGTTTAACCCTGTTGGGGGTGACGAAATGCCCCAATGACATTTTTTGTTAAACATCTACAAATGATTTGACCGATCACGCTCATTTTTTTTACCCTAAACCAACGATAATGGGGGTTAATGGGTATTAATAATTGACATGACATCCGTTTACTTTGACAGATCTAACTGAATTTCCACTTTTTTGTTGAATTACCTGGTTGTTGATACTGAATTTTACCTTCACGTTCTTCCATTATAATTACGAGTCCACGAGTCCAAACCGGGGTTGGAAAGAATTGGCTAACCCAACAGTTATGACCATAATACATGTATAATTATTATCAGGGTAAGGATGTTCAATGCAAACGTGTACATGTATCCACATGCACACATTCTGTATCCTATGGGCAGTATTTATTATCATGCATGAATCCCAATGACGCCCATTACATTGTTCTCAGTTTGTTTGTGAATACATGCTTTTTAAATCAGGCTTATACATGTACAAGATTTTACTCATGGTGATTTACTCATGACAAAGCCTCGTACTCATGAAAAAAGCCTCGTACTCATGAAAAGTAATTGCCAAAAATGCTAATTTGCCTCTCTGGTCAAATAATATTCTACGAAACATTTTGCTCAAACAGCTATGTTCAACATTTTTGTTGACGTCTCCTTTTCGCTTGGCATCAATGAATCAATAGTTGCCTAGCGTCGATGCATAGACAATGCCCCAAGGTTCCTAGTTTTTTTCGTTCACGTTTTTACTTCGCCTTTCTAGCCAAATTTACAGTTTGACCAAACAATTTTTGGTAAACATAATTATATTGACGGGAATTTGTTTATTAAATGGACAGTACAGAGAAACTCCCACTAAGCGATGTATCGTTAATACTGATTAAATGCTCATACGATAACTATTGATTATTTTATTCATCTCCATGGATATGGTGGACTTTTACAAAATCTTGGGCCGCAACATTGTTAAACGGTCAATAGGGCCATCACTTGACCGGCCACTTATCACAATTGTCATAACAATTTTTACCCACTCTTTATTTATGCCCCCGTCTTTATTTTGTAAAAAATAAAACGTAAACAAAACAATTACAAATACATTTATATGAACATGGAGTATTATCTTTAAAATCAAATAGTATTGGAACGTGGATGTCCTCGAAAAGGACGATTAAGTGTTACTGATTAAAACCATTGTGTGTATAGGGAGAGGAAAATATAACAATTGTGGACTGTGGTCCATTATGCATTAATTTTGTTTGCGATTTACATAATTGTTGTCATCAACAAAACTCAGTAAATATAAACACAACATTAGTAACTGGTGGGAGAGGGGTTATGGATTTATTATATCGAAATTTTAGCACAAAAATGAAAGCTCTTTATACTTAGAAACGTAAAGTTTTTAAAGCCAGTTTAGTTGAGATAATGGTAAAAGTAAGCTGTTGACCATCTCCCCCCTATTGTTATCATATGCCCATTACCCCGATAGAGTTACTTTTTTGGTGTTCGTGCGACAGCCAAAACCTCTGAAATTGTTCGTTTTTTCTTCTTTTTCCTTTTTCTTTTCTCCTTCTTCTTGTGAAACTTGTCCAAAAAAACCATAGTTGCCAAGTCTTCAAATTGCGACTTCAAAACAGTTCAACTTCAAGGCGATTATCTCAAAACTGGACTTGAGTTGTGGGCCTTTGTCACTTCGTGAAAACGGCGACGAATATATCACGAAAACAATACACTAATGTTTTTTATCATCGTAGAGGTGGCGCTCTAATCTGTGATGACGCCATCAAACATATTTTTTAAAACGATAAAATGTCACTACGGTCATTTTTTTCTCATTGAGGTCATATTGAGATTGTCTGTGTATGATCGACAGGTCTATAAGATGATATAAAGATTGTGAATTTATACTCGGACTCATTAATGGATGAAAATCAAGACACAACTTTGTGAGGTTTCCACAGCTTAAAAGTAATAAGTTTTATTATAAACTATTCGCCAGATACTGAATGATTTGGGCAAGCTGGCATAAAAAACATTGAGCTAACAGGCCCAAGAAACAACAGATACAATGGACACCCAGGTCCAGCGTGACATGTACGTAACTACCATTTGGCACCCAGGCCAACCATTAATGAATGGGCACCCAGGCCCAGGGCTAATCAGACCAGAACCAAATTATAGGTCAACATCTGTGGGGACAGCCATGTTTGTGCTATGGAAGATACAGCACATCCAACCCCTGAGGTACTAAGAGGAGTGGCTGACCCCTACAAAGTTAAAATCACAGTGTATTACAAAACACTATCAATATCAGTAACAATAACCATAAACTAATGACACATGTAAAATCATGTGTATATTAGGAGTTGGCTGTCTTCGAATCCTGTTAAAGACGCACTGTAAAGAACCTGCAAGAGAAGGCAGGAGCTGGGTTGGTGGTGGGTAAAATTATCCAGCTTGCACAAAAGCTGTGACAGAATGAAGCATACCTGCATTTCCTCCAAAACCAACACTGGATTGCAAAGCTATGCCCTGACTGGTCAAAAGCTATGAATAATAAGTACTCCAACTGCACCTGATTGGTTAAAACTCTTGGCTATGATTGGACCAATTCATGAATAATTAAGGCTTGGATCCTCCACAGGATCCCAATTCTGAAGGAAAGTTGAGTTTCATGTGTTACAGTGGCACAGGTGTTCTCATAGAACATTTACATATCACTTATACAGGGAGTGTACATTTTAAACAAAGCCATTTAAACTATAACAAGAAGTAAACCTGTGTTTCCCCGAGCATAAATGATTCCGTCAAAATACATTAATTGTGACAAAATCATATCTTTTGTGGTTTCAGGTCCACACACCATTTTCATGCATTGTATGCTAATGTGAATGTGTTACGTAACTTGCAACAGCGTATGGCTGGCGACTGTGGTGTATAGAGTAGTAACCAGTTGTACTTGTAGGAAATAGTGCTTCAAAATATATTTTTTCATTTGAACTTCTGGTTTCGACAAAAAGGAGAGGTCAGATTGAGGTCATGTTGAACGAAATGACGATAATTCAAGATCTTTAAGATGATGCAAGATTGTTTTCTGGCTCATGAGATATGATTTTCTAAAATATAACTTTGTACACTGTATTATGTTTGACGTACAGTGCACAGTATAAAGGACGTGTACAGTCTGGCACATCATGCGTCCATCAGTCTGCGGCGTGAGGGCGGAATGTATTTAATTACAAATGAAGTAGACAATTAGTGATGATTTTCTACGCCATTGGTATTAGATCAATCTAGGAATTCCAAGGATTGTTAGTGCAAAATATGAAGCTTAGCAACTATAGTTTTGTTGGACAAGTTTCACGAGGAAGGAAAAAAATTAAAAAAATTCAAAGAGGTGTTTGTAACTCTATCAGGCTAATGGAATATGATGACAAGTGAGATGTTCCTATACAGAATAAGGAAATAACCTCAAAAAGTAAACTTACTGGACCATTCACCATTATCTCAAGTTTCTAAGTATAAGAGCTTTCATTTTTGTGGTAAAGTTTCGATATAACAAATCCATAACCCCACTCCCACCAGTTACTGATGTATTTATATTTACTGAGTTTTGTTGATACAAATTATTAAATCCACAAACAAATTAATGGACCTGATCCACAATTATTATGTTTTAATCAATAAATCTTAATCGTCCTTTCAAGACAATCACGTGTCCAATACTATTTGATTTTTAAAGATGAATACTCCATGTTCATATAATTTTTTGTAATGTCTTATTTAGACCAGGCATAAATAAAGAGTAGATAAATAGAATGGTTATGAAACATTGTGGTAAGCGTTTCAGTCAAGTAATGGCGTCTATTGACTGTTTAACAATGTTGCGGTCAATTATTTTAAATCCACCATATCCATGGAGATAGAAAACAAATCATGATTATCATGAGTATTAACTATGACATCGTTTACTGGTAGTTTCTCTGAGTGTTGTCCATATAATAAAACGTTCAGTCAATATATAGTTTACAAAAAGCATTTAGTGTAAATGCTACAGCGGAATAAAGGAGTTGATGATGTCTGACATTGCTACGAACACAGCTTTTGAAATGTTTATTGTATTTCGTTTTTTGGCTGGGAGGCGAAGTAAAATATGAAGGAACAATATTAGAACCTTGAAGGACATTGCCTATGCATCAGACGCTGGGCAATATTAACCAATGATTGTCAAGCGAACACTAGACACAAGGCAAAAAACGCAAGTAATTAGGCTGTTTAAGCGAGCAAAACCTTTCGTAGTGGTAGGGCAATTATAAACGTTTTCCCTTGCCAAGGTTGAAGTTGCAAGGTAAATTCAGTGTGCACATGCAAGAAAAACACTTTGTTATGCAAATTGTTGTGCACCTTAAACTAGCGTTATTGCTTTCAACGTTTTTTTGTATGCTATTATTCTTTGGAGGCTGGTATGGAAGAAATAATGTGAACAGAACAATAATGAAGGGCCTATGCAACATACGCTAAGCAACATTGACACTGATTACAAAGAACCAGATTGACGTATGCAAATATACATTGAAACGTGAGTGATTAGGCATAGCTGTTTGAGCGAGGTAAAACATTCGTAGTAGAATATTAATACACTGTCTCGCTGAAAGGCTAAAGGCGAAATGGTCTCACCAGTAGTATGTAAATGGGTTTGTCCCTGACCTCTGAAAGGTTAATGACCTTGACTTGACTATTTGACCTTTGACCTTGTTTATTAGACCTTTGACCTTGTTTTAGACCTCTGACTATTTGACCTTTGACCTTTGAGTGTTCATGGAAAATGATAATTGAAAATGAGAGTAAAAATTGAAATAGGGAATTAAGACGATGTAGGTGAAATAGATAAAGATGATCGAAATAAATCGTTCCGATGCGAATGGTTTTTAGTTGGAAAAACAGACAAGTGTTGCATACCTAGCGTACCTGGCGACGTATATTTATCGCTACATGAGTGGCAATTGACAGAAAAAGTATACCGGTTGCGTGTCGAAAATGTAAAAGATACAAAAACAGCGATAATTTATGTAAGAAATGCGGTAATGTATTCAAAATAAATAGTTTAAAGCGGTGGAAGGAAAGAGACGTTTGTTTAATTTGTGATGAAAGAGTTGATTGAAAAACGCTGAATTTATAGCGTAAAATATTTTTAAAATGAATTATACGGTGGAGGTCTTATATAAACCCCGCCCCGTAGATAATTGCGAAGCGTCGTATGATTTTTCTATCGTAAAGTTTATTTTAATTTAAAAGTTTTTCTATGAGATCTTTTTTTTCTTTTATCTTTATAGACGACAGGTTTGACATCCGTTTTACTACTATCGACATCATTTTAGGTTTAAATTTAGTACAAATATTTTCTTTCCATTTGAGAAAATTTGTTTCGCTCTTGACAGATTAAATTAAATTTTCTTGAGTTATAACGCCTCTTGTATCGCTTTTGAAAGTGGTTTCGATGGTGTTGAGTTTACTTTCTGCTAAAACTCTAATCTCATCGTGTCTTTAGCTAAAAAAATAGTTTAGCGGTAGTACTGAGCAAACGCAGCCCACCCAACCCAAGCCAGTCCTTCGAGTAAAAATCAACGGGTGCTGCTATAACGGTGGCGATGCAGGTTTCCCGACAGCTCGCTTCCATACAGCCCAATTCCGTTATCGTTTCTACGATGGAACAAATTTATAATTTTTTTATTTTTTTATATACACTTCGTTCGTTTCTTTCTTTTAGAATTTCTTTTTGAATGTCGTTGATTTTTTGAAACGAAAAGGATTGACGTTTTCGATATTAGTAGAAGGTATCTGTATCCTATACCGTACATCTGGGTAAAGTTTCTTTGTTTCGTAGAGACGCTCATTATTTTATTATTAGTAAAAGATTAAAAAGCTAAAACAAATAAATGATGAAAACTGTTTAGTGTTTTAGCTTACAAAGGTGTACCCGATACAGGGGAAAAAGTATGGTGAAACCAACACATCCTTTTTTCTTTTCTGCGGTCATTTTTCATCCCCCTCGCGCTCGTTTCTTTCTTTAAAAACTTTTTTGAATGTCGTCGTTTTTTTTAAAAAAAAGCGTTTCGTTGGGAGTTAACCTCTTTTATCGGGGGGGTTTCTGTAGTCATTTTTCTATTAATAAAAAAAGAAAAAAAAAATTTTTAAAAAAATTAAAGTAAGGGAAAAACTTTTTATTTTTTATGGAACAGATTCCCTTTTTAAGCCCCAAAAAAACGTTTAGTCGTGGATGTTTTTTTTATCTTTTTCGTAAAACGTAGATAATACATATTCAAAATTTGGGTTCATTTGAAAATTAAAAAAAGTCGAGGGGGTAAATAAATTTAAACCCCCCAAAATATCACTGTTTACTTTTCAGATAGAATAGAATTATTTTCACCATTTTGTAATTTAGCGTATAAAAATCAATGTTAACAAACAATAAAATTTACTTTTTTTTAAACTGCTACCCCAATGTTTTATGTATGGTTTTTTTCCCGGAAGAAGAAGAAGAAAAAAATGATATTTGTAAAGTTTACTCTTTCAATTGACCAACACGTTCAATGATGTTTAAATTTGGGATTGTTTCGCGCTTTACGCTACCGTTTCCCGACTGGTCCGTAAATACTCCCCTTTATATAATAATAAAAAATTAATATTATTTACGGAAAACTTTTAAATTTTTGATATTGAAACAGATTTTAGCGTTTAAAGAGCCAAAAGGGCCTTTTAAAAACATTTTATTATCTGCGTTTGAAACACAATTGAAATTCATGCGGATTTGTTATTGAAAAAAAATGTTTTTTCCCCGAGCTGGAGAAGGAATAAATATACGTCGACGGGAAAAATTTTTCCCCTCGACGAATGCGAAAAAAATTTTACCGTCTTTCAAAATTTTTAAATATTTTTTATATGTTGGTGGATCGTTAAACGGGGTAGTTTAAAAACCTGCCTTAGTATAATTCGATATTTTTTGACCAAAAGGTATCTTTGTAAAATTTATCTCATCGAATAACCATGTTGTTATAAATGTTGTTTTACTAACGCAACGCTTGACTAGAACCTTTTGTTTTTAAAAAACTAAAATTTCTTTTAAATTTTTAAAGGTTAAAATAATCAGCAACCGTGATTATTTATATTTACCAATGAATTTTAATTTGAAAGTCAATTGAAACGTACCATTTTTAAGATTTTTAAGGGATTAGAATATTCATCCACATATTTTCTCCCAACGTTTTTATCTTGCAAAAAAAAAAGTTTAAAATAGTACAAGGTTTCCCGTCAAACATTTTCGTGTGAAATTTGTTCGCAATGAAGGGAAAATTTTTAAAAAGGTTTTAAATCATCTTCTTCTTGTCCCTCTCATAAAAATCATTAAACCCCGAGTAAATTATAACCCCGATGAAAATTTGTTTTTTCGTTTTGTTGAGTAATATTTATAATAGATTTCCCAGATTTTCATCGACGACGAATGTGAGCCCCTTTTTTTAAAACAATGTATTTTTTAATATTATAAAGTCCGGTTCGATAAACTCGACATTTTTTTCCTATTTTGTTCTTTTTGTTCATTTACCCAGCTTTTCCATCCCCAAATTTTTTTTCTTTTACGCACTTTAAAGTAACCCACCCAAATGTTAATATTTTAATGAAAGGGATCGTCCGTCCGATTGATCGTATTATTTAATGAGATTGTTTTAATTTAAAATTTTTTTAATTTCGATCTAGATGCATTTTTTATTTGAAATTTATAATTGTATTATAATAAATGATTCCGCAAGTTTTTGAAATTTATCGAAAGGGTATCCCAATCGGGAAATTTTACACGCAAAATAATATTACTTAGTGATTTTACGACAAAAATATTTACGTGAATGAAATGGTTTTTAATGTAAAACCCGATAATCCTTTTGAAAAATAGATTACCTAAAATTAATAGCGACGATATCGTAAATGTTGAATTTAGTCTATTAAAGTTTTATCAGAATCAAAAAAATTTTTTAACGTGGTGTAGACGACGGTTACGGGGGAGTTATAAACATTTTTTTCATTCTAACCGATGAAGTTGTTTTTTTAAAATTTTACGTCATTATCAAAAGACGAATTCAAAGAAATGAGTGTCCATCTCTTTTTAATTTTTACGACCTTCCAAAAAATATAGACATTGGTGCGTTAAAAAAATATTTAAAGAAATTTTACTTTCCCCCTTCAAATTGGAAACAACAAACAGACAAAAAACTCGAATGGATTGGAACGGCCTATTATTTAAAAAGGGTTCAAACCGTCCCTAAACGACTACGATAATTGAGTTTAAACGTTAGATTTCATGACGTCGTTAAAAAAATTTTATTAGGGTGTTTTGATTATTAAAAAAAATGCTAGAAAGATGAGTTTTGAGATGAGATATCGCGAAGGTCAGAATTTGCAATCCCACGCACAGGTTTGTGGATTACCAACCGAGAGTCTCGGTTTTATGGATATCGGTAGGGATATGGGTATAAAGAACGCACGTTTACGCGATAGGGGGGGTGCTCGCGAAAACTGAAATTTAGTACCGGAATTTAGTCCCCAGTTTAGAGGGAAAAAAAATTTTTTAATTTTGTCGATTGATCGATTCCCCGACGATTTACCATCTTCTATTCAACGATATCAAGATAATTTACAATACGCTGATCTAAATTAAACCCTTTGTCATCGGTAAAAATTTATATTTGATGCCGGGGGCCCAAAATTTAAAAAGGGGTATACGTGGATACAAAATAATATTTTAACCCGGACGGGGGATCATCGCTGGGTTTTAAGTAAAGGCAAAATTGACACCCACCACCGTCATCATTTTAAAAAACCAAAAACCCCCCCGGGATCACCAACAACATATAGATCAACCATAAACCGCCTTTGGAGATACCAACCCCCAGCGAGCATCGGCGACGATATAGATCAAAATTAATCACCCCTTTTTAAAACTTCCCCGAAGTTAACGATATAACGCAAAGAAAAATTTACCATCATTTTTTTGGACCAGACCTACCCCCAAGAATTAAAATGTTTAATTTTTGGGTTTGGGATACTTCCCGGATTAGGTTTGGGATTTACGAGTTGTTGACTTAGGATGGATTTGTTATGGGTTAAAATTAAAAACTCCAACCCCTAAAAGGCAGCCACAGGTTTACCTCCATCCGAATACTTTTAAAAGGGGGTAAATATCCAACTTATCACCGATCCCCACCCTCGGTGGGCCCCCAAGCTTTTGCCCCTATTTTTATAGAAAACCCCAGTTTTTTAAAAGTTTTTTTATCCTTTTTTTTTACCCCTCCACCGGATGGTGGTGGTGGTGGCGGGGTACAATTGGTTTACCCCATTTTACGACCCTTGAGGTGCGATGGTCATACAACGGCTGTTAATAGACTGACTATCGTGACGCCTTTTTCTCTAAAAGTTAAAAATTTCGCCCAACGTGGGTCTCTTTAAACTTTTTATTAAAGGTTTCTTTGATTCTATTTAATTGACTGCGAAGAACGTAATCTTGGCTTTCCCGCTGATAAAATAGCTGTCTTTTTCTAGTAGTTCTGTCGGTTTAACGAGTTCTTTCCCCCATCTTCATCCCTACCCATCTTCGAAATTCTTTGTTTTGCCCAAGATTTTTTTTTCGAGGCTTTTTTTTAGCTAAATTTTTAATTTTTGAGTCTTTGAAGTTTTTAGGAGCTCCATTCTCGCCATGGAATGCCCACCCTTTTTAGTCTTTCTTCCTCAAATAGTTGTTATTTTGGTCGTTGACTTTTCTCTAAATTTAATTAGTTGTTGCAGTCTTTTCCTTTTTGCTTTTCCCCCGGGTTCTTCCGGTAAAAGCGGTAACTCGTCCTGTTTCACTACTGAAGCGAACTATCCCGATATCTTCATCGACAAATTTTTTCCCCCATTCTTTTTTTTCCCCAAAGTTTTTTTTTCTCAGTTTTTTAAACCATATTTTTTATCCCAACGATCTCTAAGAAAAAAACCAGATTTACCGTGTTTTCCGAGCTCTTTGGGAATCGTTGCGCGGAAAATTTCTCTCGGCTTTCCATCGATCTTAATTTTTCGTTATAAATATAAACCATCGTCGGAAATGGAATTTATCTTTTGCGGTATTTTAGTGTTTTGTATTTTTTGGGTTTTACGTTTTTAAAGTCGTTTTTTGACTACGTAGTCTCCGACGGATCTCGGTAAAAACTTTTTCCCCCAGTTTGATTCTTTTATTTTTTCTTTTTTTTTTCTCTTTCTTTTCAATCCGCAAATTTTTCTTTCAAAAAGATTATCTACAGAGGGGTTTTCCCTCCTCGTAATCTCATCATCATCATCTTGTGGTCGTAGTCTCGTTCTTCGGATCTAAATTTTCCATGGGATATCACCCCCTTCCCGCCATACTTTTTACAATTATTTTTATTTTTTTAAAATTTTTATAACTCGCATACCCTTCGCTCTCCCCAAAATGATGAATAAAATTCTCTGTTTTATGATCTTCGCTAAAATATAAAACCTTAGTTTAGGCTCGTCGTTAAATTTTTGGTAAATCAAATTGACTGCCAAGGTATAATATTCGTTCACCCTTTCTTAATGTCTTTAAAAAGTTTTTTATGTGTTTTTTTGTAATGTTCAAATTTTCTAGATTTTTAACGTTTTTCAAAATTCGTCTCGTTTTCAAGTTGTTCAAGCAAATTGTGCCTCTTTCGTTTTTTTTCGATATCGTTGTTCAAACTGAAATAAAGCATTAGATCCGCAAAAGTACCGCGTTTGCTACCCCCCTCCAACATCATCAATATGAACCTTTTTTTATAATTTAGTATATTTTTTTTAAAAGAAAATAAAAATAATTCTATACTATAAAATATGATTAACGGTACGGAGAAAACTAAATCCATACAGAAAATTAAGAGAACCGTTTGTTTTAAAAGGAATCTAAAAAAGTCGTCATAAAAAAACAATGAGAAATCACCGAAAATCAATTAATGATTTTCTTTTTCCAAATTTAGAAAAAATTGTCATCTTTCCCGGGTATTAGATTGCTTTAATATCAATATAGAATTTCCCAAAACGACGATACGGAACGACGTACATAATATAGGCAACCATCGTAAAATAAAACCAAAATGGGGGGAATAAGTTTTTTTTGGACGATGAACGTTTAATTGTTTAAAAGACGAGGGTTGACGGAAGATCAACGGAAAAAATACCCTCCCAAGGGAATCAAGATGCCGGGTAAATTAAGAGAATGCCGGACGCCGATGCACGGCTAATCAAGGGAAAAAAAAAGTATCGGGATACTTAAAAAAAGATATCCCTTCCGCTCGATTTTTAATTTTAACCGATCATCAACCGTATTTTTAATCGGGGTCGGGGGTCGTCCCTTACGAATTAGGTTTTTAAAATTTTCAAAGGATCAAAATGGGTGATAAAACAAAACGTCATAAGCGGAATTTTTTAGAATACGAAATCGTTCTATGGAGAAATTCCAAAAGATTAAAACATTTTCAAAAAAGGGGGATATTTAGATAGGGTCTTGGGAGAGCGTCACCCAAAAAAAGAGATACAATGGAAAAAAATATAAAACACCCGCAAAAAACATAAAGGAATATTGTTTTTTCAAAAGCCGATTAAAGAACGGGGAAATTTTTAAATAAAATCGATAAAATTTTATTTTATTCGATCAACTCTACGCAGGGGGTGCGTAGATATCAACACTGGGAAAACACCCATGAGTAACCAAAACTTTAAAATTTTTCCAACGTCAAAAAAGGTGATTTTTTACTAAATAAAAACGGTTTATTTAGATATAGGGAAATCCCACAACAAATGCACGGAAGCAAGACAAGTACAAAACTTATCCCAAGGAAATTTTCAAATGGATAGAAGGAAACCCGGGTGAATTATACCCTACACTTTTTTCATCGGACCCCCAACTCAATATCGAAAAAAGGGCGATTTGATTCCTGATATAATAAATTTGGCTATTATTAAAAAAATTTCCGAAATACCGCACGCCGCGTTAATTTGCGGACAAACGGGTGCGGAAAAACAAATTTTTTGAAAAAAAATACTAAATATTTTAAATGTCGTCTATTATGTCCCACCGTCGCTGTAAACCGCCTATCAAAATGAAAAAGGTTTGAAAAGACGAGCGAGTGTTTTTAGCGATCTGAGGGGGACCTCGTTAAACAAAGCGATAGAGATTTATAGCGGCGTTTTCAAAGGAGACGAAAGTTGTTTTTCATCGACATTTAGCGCTAGTAAAGAATTGCATAAAAAATACGACAAAAAATAATATAATCGTCAGTTGGTTTTTTGCAGAACGTTAAAACAGCTGTTGGTTTTTTTTGCAAAAAAATAATAGCGTGTTGAAAAGGGTTTTAGAGCAACTAAAGTGGGGGGTGTATATTTTATTGTAAAGAAGACTCGTTCGAAAATTGCTCGGGAAAAAAGTCAACGACAAAGAGTTGGAATACAAATGGGAAATTTCTCAAACGAGTGAAACACAGGTTGATTTTAAAACAGACCCCACCGATTACGCGATACTTGACAGGGTTTTACAGGAACACCGGTGGAGGGGGACTTACTGGTCGTAGTAGGAACTTTTTAGGTTTTCACCCCGGGACTTACAGGTTTCACAGGGACTTGACAGGTCGTAAAAAACCGTAGGTCGAAAATTTACTAGGTTATTGGTTATTACTAGGTTGCACTAGGATTTTTTTTTTAAAAATATAATAAAAAAAAATAGCTAAAATTTTCGTTAATTTTTGTCACATTTAAATTTTAAAAAAACTTTTGATTTCGTGAGTTTGGTTTTGATTTAAAATATTCACGCGTCGAAAAGAATTTAAAAAGTTAACAACAACGAAACAAATTTTTTTAAAAAAAATAAAAAAACAGGGTTTAAAAATTTTTAAAGAGAGGAAAAAAATTTTTAAAAAAAATTTAACTCTTAATAATAATGGAAAAGTTGAAACAATTTTTAAAAGAAGAGTATCAAAAGTTTTTACCACCCAAACCCAAAAAAAATCAACGCAACGATCGGTCGTTTGGGCATACCCGGGGGAAACCAAAAAATATTTCGGAAAAAAGTTTGTATTATAAATTGAAGTTTAAATTTAGTTGACCAAGATAAATTATATGTAGATATAAAGGGGATTAGGTCCGGGAAAAGATATCTTTTTTAGGGTCGTCGATTATAATTTTTACGCCAAAGATTAGGATCGGTTTTAAAATTTGTCGATGGATGGGAAAAGAGTTTACGATCGATGATGAAAAGAACTTATTTGGGGGAAAAAAACCCACTCATTTTGAGCGCTCTTTTTAGCGGATTTGCGAAATAACACAATACGGAATAATCTTGCACCGATCCAGCGACGCAATTACCGGGGAAAAATTTAAAAGAAAAAATTTTTTCTTTTATAAAGAGATGGAGCAGAAGGAGATAGTAACGAAAAGACCGACTAAAATAAACATCCAAACAGAGTCGCGGCTGGTAAAGACTCTGCGAACTTAATAAAAGAAAAACAAAATTTAAAAAGAAAGCAGTTGTTGAAGCGATTAGCGTAGCCGATGTAAAAGAAGAACCCGCGGGTATGAAATTTCTCCCTGTACATCGGATTGGAGTGGTGGTTTTAGTAGGTTTTGTTTACACTATTTACTCTAATCAAAACAACCACCACCACCACCACCTACATCAACTTTTGAGCAACCGAAACCCCCACCGACTAAAATAAATATACCGTCACCAGAAAAAGTTGATGTAATCAAAAAAGAAGTTAATGTTTTTGAAATGGAATAAAAAAAATAAAAAAATATTGTCTATACTATAAATATGTCTATGATTGATACAAAAGGAAACGTTAATTAGGCTTATTACGGAGGAGTAGTAGGAATTATAACCGTTATTTATAGCATGATCGGTAAAAAAGTGTTAAAAATAAATCCGGCCGATTTGGGAAAGCTAGATGTAAACGACGGTCTTAAACTGACAGCTACAGTCGGGTTGGCGCTAATGACGCAAGATTGGTTAGTTCAACAAGGAATTTTACCGGCTAGTATTATGAAATCTACTACTTTTTAAAAATTTATAAATACTAATGGATAAACGTAAGAGATTAAAATTAGAAAACGCTTATTATAGTCCGAAAGGATATCAAAAGGTTTAGGTGCGATCGAAAATTAGCTCGAGAAACTAAAGTTTCACTACAATAGTTCGACAGTGGATAAAAGCAAGCGCTGTGGCAAATTTATTTACCCTATCCCAAATACATTCCTAGACCAACCAGCTCAAACTCGATTCTAGAAAAACCAAATTACACTCATCAAGTTGATTTATTGTTTCTTCCTCACGATACGATTAATAAAAAGTTTACAAATACGCGTTAACCATTTCGACCAGCCAGCAGGTACAAAGAAGCGGAACCGTTAATCGATAAAACCGCAGCGCGAGTCGTTAACGCGTTTGAAAAATGTATAAACGTTCTCCGCTAACTTGGCCAACAATTTTAATAGTCGATCCTGGAAAAGAATTTATGGCTAGTACAAATTGTAATGAGTAAAACAATGTAAAATACAAAGAAGTGAAGCCAGTAACACATAGAGCTCAAGGTATAGTAGAACGATTCAGCAGAACTTTAGCGAAAGATTATTTTCATCAATACGCTAAAGAACTGATTGATGATACAAGATCTAGAGAATGGGTTAAAGATTGCCGTTGGTGATAAAAGCATTCAATGATGAGAAAACCAGACTCATAAATTTAAAACCTAAAGATGCTATTAAACGAGAATTCATCGAGCAAAATCCAGCCTCACCAGCTATTAAAAAGAATGAAAAAGAATTGCTTTAAACGCTCTAGTTAGATATTTATATGCACCCAGTGAAGTTGAAAAGATCAGAGAATTTACGACTGATCCGATTTGGTCTATAAAATTGATAGCATTAGAAAAACTGAAAGCTCAAATCAACCCATCTTGTATTATTTAGACTCGGGTCCCGCTCGTAGTTTTGTAAGAGAAGAATTACAAATTGTACCGCGAGATACGGAAAATCCACTAAAAATTATTATAAAATCTTCTAATGTTAGTAAGCTAAAAGTGTTATTTTGTTTGGTAAAATATAAGTCTTATCATCGAATGCATCCAACGTTTTTTAATTTACGCTCATCGTGTAATCTAATACCCTTATTTCTAATAAAATTCATAGAGTGATAAAGCGTTTCATTTTCAAACAAAACTTCTATATAGTGCTTGTGAGAATTTTCTTTTCAAAACTTGTTTTTAACGCCCTTGGCCCTTTTAGTTCTTTTCTTTATCCGATAAAAGTATCGAGTACATTTTGATCTTAGTCCAGCAAATTCAGAGATTGGAGTTCCAGATGTCTCGTCTTTAAACTTTCCGATCACTTTTTATTCTCTCTTCCGAATATAAAAAAATGATCTTTGTTATAATTACTAAAATCGTAGTACAACTTGTCTTGTTGCATGTCTTTATAAACGTCTTCGTTTGAATCTTTACCAACAAGCTGTCCGTATCTGTGTAAAGTAAATGACATTTATCGCCGTATTTATTTTTAAATGATTGTAATAAAATCGTACATACAAGCTTTAGATAATTCTAAAATAACCTTTCCGACATATACCGGGTGGTTGAGTACGAGTGTTGTTTTGCATGTGAATAGCAGCTAATCGAAATCAAAAGTCTTTTCCTCGGCAAATGTTGGTTTTGCAATTGCTCTAAGCATACGTTTTCGTCTAGCTCATCGTTTAATCTAATAAGATTCACGTTAACGTGTTTCGTACATTTTCCATCGTTTTCCAAAGACTGAATTATTCATCAATTTGTACAAGTCTTTCTCAAAATCAGACGTTGCATTTTTTCTGAGTTGAGTATTTAAATCGATGCTATGATTTCATCCACGGCGATTCGTCAAATTCTAAAACCCGATGAATTTTAGTTAGTTTCATACCGAGTTGTAAATACAATTGTAAATTTTATAATGAAGAACGTATTTCGTTTTGTTGTGTAAATTACAAATTAATTTTTAACGTTTGCAGCGGGTTTGTCACCCAATAGCTTCAGCTGATACGGCGACATCCGCTCTTTTGAAATTTTCATCGATTCTGGTGCGAGTGAATAACCGTTGTTGAGAATCGTGGTGTAATTTAGAATATTCTAAATCTACTTCAAAATGTATCCTTTTCCATATTTTAACTTTTTTACACTGAGGCTGTCAATTTGATTTTAGTCAACCATTTAAATTTACCCGTTGGAAGGGCTTGAATCATCGCCCAGCCGTATAAATTATTCGTGTCTAAATATAAGATGTATTTAGAAAGTTTTGATGAATCGTAATCGGACAAGTATTTATTGTTTGCTTTAGCGTATCTCTGACTTACCATCGATATTCCTCCTCTCAAACCTTTTTCTATAAATAAATACATGTCATAATCCGTCAACAACTCTAAATTTATTTTCGAGTGTTTCAATACAGCGTCCCAACACAAGCCCGGACCCGTGTAATATTGAGCCGGATCTAAACCGTAGTGTTTCATGCAAGTTGTAAGAAAATGTTCAAACACGTCCGCCAATAAGCATACATCCGTGCGCACGTACAAATCGTGATAATCGCCTAAATTTTACATTCGAATGTATTCCAAATTTGATTTACGTGCTTGTACTCTTCATCCGTAATGTTTGTCGTTTAAACGACTATAAAAAGCTTCTTTCGGAGGAAGACTCGTTTTCTTCAAACCGTTCAAAACTATCTATGTACTCGTAGGGTAAATACCCTTTGTAATAACAGTTTAACTTTATTCGGATCTGATTCGTGTAATTTCGTTATGTGAAAAGAATCTTTATCGGTCGATTTAACGAGTTTATCGAGCGAAGCTGGGAAAATTGCAAGCTATCGATAAAGGCAGTTGCTCGATTGAAAAAAATGTACTTTTCCATATTGTTGGGATACATTTTAAATCTCCTTTCGTTTGACTCGCGGCTTGTAGGATTAAACGAGAGTCGTATCTCGCAAATTATGAATTACGACGGGGATAAACGTTTACTGAGGACGAGTTTTAAATTACATTTCTATGCGCCGCGCGCGATATTTTCCGGTAATGTGACAATGATCTTTGACTTTCTCGTAGCTTTGTTTTAAATTTTTTACTTTTTTCTCGTATTCTTTCTTTAATGCTTCTACATTTTTACACCAATTACACTTTAATTCTTCTACTTTTTTCTCGTGTTTTTCTTTTAATTCTTCTACTTTTTTTCTCGTATTCTTTCTTTAATTCTTCTACTTTTTTTCTCATAATCTTTCATACAATATAATTCGTCTGAATATTCTTTTTCGCAAAACCAACAGTTACATTTACCGCCCCGGAGATTTAAAATATTTTCATTATGCAAATGAAAATTTCTTGATCGTAATCCAACACTTTCTAGCGTTTTCAAAATCTTCTACATCGTCTTGCGTCATAATAATTTCTTTAGGGTTTTAAATATCTCGTTAATCTTTTCTACTTGTTCTTCCAATTCGTTTAAATAATGTCTTAGCGGTATCTTTACCTCTGTATGTTTTGCATGACATTATTTCATCGCATCTCGCAATTTCGTACGAATACCCGCATGGAACGTGTTCATTTTATTTCGGTATTGGTCGTACTCGTATTGTTCGTCTTTGGAACTAGTATCGTTTCAAAGTTGCGTATATAACGAAAGGAACTTTCATCTTTCTATGAAAATTTATAAATTTCAATATATCGTTTTACCCTTTTCAGGCATCTCGATACGAACCGTCTGGCACCTATGTCTTACATCACTGACGTGAGCTTGAAACAAATCTTTCTTACTGCAAGGCAACGTTCGCAA
>JAQQFT010000377.1:0-28525 GCA_029582265.1 Zoroaster sp. YZ-2022 | reverse complement strand
AATGTTGAACTATTTGATATTTAAACCTGAAGCCCTTTGAAGGATATTTTAATGTTTGTACCCTTTCCGACGGCACAAAAATCCTTTACTAACTTCGAAAAGAAAAAGGTTAAGTAAAACATTTTTTCCCACCCCCCCCCAAAAAAAGCTACCCCTTTTAAAAGAAAAACCCAAAAACTCATGTCAAAAAAACTTTTTACCCCGAAGAGTCGAAGAAAACAAGATGGGGGTATTTGACCAAGTCTGGGCAAAGATCGAAGTGAATGACTTTTCGACGCATCTAAATATAAAGGACCATCGAACAAAAAAACCCTCCAGAACATTTTGCAACTGTTTTAACCTAAAGAAACTTTATTTTTAGAGGAGGGAAAATTTTTTTTTAAAACCGGGGCCACCCAGCGCCCGAACTCGCCGCCTGAAATGAGGGTTTCGAGCGGGGTCGCAGAGGGCAAGGGGCCAAATAAACAATTTTGCCCGCCATAAATTTTATAAAAGGGTTTTTATTGAGCTGGTCGGCTGGTATTTTCCCGGGTTTTTTGCAACGAAAAGAACACGGCAAAATGTTTGTGGGGAAATTTGTATCCAAATATTTGATGCCATAACCATGAAATTTGCAACCAAAAACCCCAGGGATAAAAAAAACCCGGCTGGCAGTAGCAGGGGTACAGTAGCAGCAGAGCAGAGAGAGCGGGGTAGGGGAGCGGGGCAGCAGAGCAGCGGGAGCAGAGAGAGAGAGCAGAGCAGTAGCAGAGAGTAGAGAGAGCAGCAGTAGCAGTAGCAGAGAGTAGCAGTAGCAGAGAAAGGGGAAGTGGGGCAGCAGTAGGGGTACAGTAGAGTGAGAGAGCAGAGAGAGTAGTAGAGAGAGGTGGGTAAATTAACCACAGGAAAGCAAATTTCCCAAATGAATTTAGGTCAAAATAAACAATAGGGTGAAATAAAGAAACGAGACCCCCAATATTTTAGGGAAGTTGTGAAGATGATCAAAACCAAATGACAATGGGGTATACCCAACGATAAAGGGGAATGACAGAACGGGAGAAAAATGCAGGAACCAAATATCCAACCTATGGGAACCCCCAAAGGAGCCAAAGATATGTTTTGGGAATATAACCCATGCAAACGCAAACGCAGGCAAAAAGAACTCGAAAGAAAGGGAATTTGCCCAAGTTCAAATGAAAGATTTGGGAAATGTCCCAAAACTAAAAAAACTGTTCAGAAACAAAATGCTAGCGCTAGAATCCCCGATGTAAGGTTTGCAGATTCAAAGAAGGTAAGATATTGAATCCCCTGTGTTTTTTGAGTTTTTCAAAAGAAAAATTGCCCCAAGAAAACTGTGGAAAATAGCCCCAGAGCACAGGCAGTTTTTGAATACATTATCCCCTTTGAGAAGAAAATACATGACCAACAAACAGGAATCTTGATAAATACGAAGAAAAACCCGAGACATTCAGAAAAAAACCGCACAGGGAAAAAGACATGAAATGAAACAGACGAGAATGGATTCATGATCTAACACTACCTTGGGTAGAATTCCTCCCGACAAGATGAGGGTAGGATAGAACTGGTCATCAGGGAACAAGCCATGAAAAAATTGAGAAGATCGGGGTACTTTTGGAAATAGTGCCCAAAAAGTAAAGAGAGGCATATTTCCAGATGAGAGTAGCCAAAGAGGAGGCAAAATACTAAAAAGAAGCAAAAAATAAAAACCCCAAATAGAAACGACTAAAAAAAAAGGGCTAAAGAATTCCAAAAAGTAATGGAAAAAAAAATTAAAACAAAAAAAAAAAATCCCCAAAAAGGGGCCAAAAAATGAAAAAATAGAACGGGGGAATTTCCCTTAAAAAGGGCTACCCAAACAAAATTTGAAAAAAAACCCGGGTAAAAAAAACCTAAAAAAGGGGTTAAAAAAAGGGAAAAAAGAAAAAACCGCCCAAAAATAAAAACAAGAAAATCCGGGGCCCCAAAACCCAGCCCCAAAATTTTGGGGTGGTATAACAGGAAAAGTGGTTCTACCACGCCAAAACGATTTGAATGCAATCATATCGGGAGAATAGTAGCAGTAGTCCCATGACAAATATAAAACCCCCTTTTGGGACATGCCCCGAAAAAACATGTGAGATGTAATGGCAAAAAAATTTTTATTAACCAGACAACAAGCAAACAGGAAAATGGACGAAATAAAGAGTGAAACTGATTTAAATAGAAATAAGAATGATATAAAGACTTAGGACTAGATGATGATCCCAAAACAAATAAAAAGAAAAAACAATAATACTACAGAACAGTCGGGTAAAAAAAGGGGCCTGAATATACAGGAAATGAGGCTAAGAAGTGAAAGCAAAAAATAGGCCAAAGGAGAAAAGACTTTGTCAAAAAGACAGAAAAAAGCAAACAAAGAAAATAAAAATAATAATGTGGGATTTAAAACCAAAACCCCCAATGGGGGGTGCTCGTTTTTTAAAATTATCCCTGCCATAAGGCCTAAAGCCCATAAATCACCTGAAACCATCTCAGTCCCGGGGGAGAACGCCAATTGCTTTTAGCGCATATGAGCAAACCAACTGTTTCAAACCCCAAAACCCTGGGGGGAAGGGGAAAAATTTAAATTTTAAGGTCTTGCCAAGGACACAAGTGTCACGGGATTCGAACCACATTTGGTTAAAAGAACTTGAACCCGGGAAAGCAGCCCGGGGCCCCAGACCCCCCAAAATGGCCCAAATGTTGAAAAAAACCCCAAGAGAAATGCAGAAAAATAAAGACATAAGAGGAGTAAAAAAATTACACCAATATCAGAATTTGTTACGATCCAAAATTTCAAACCATAGGGAATGAAAAACTCGCCTGAATTTCAGATGAAAAAAGAAATCAAACAAGGTCAAAATGAAAAAAGCAAAGAAACAAAAATTTAATAATAAAAATATAAACCCCTACAAATATCGAGGGGTTTTAAAAAGGCACAATAAAGGGGAAAAAAGTAAAAAGGATCTTATACTAAAAAGAAGAAGATCTTACGGGCCGAGGACGAGAGGCCCAAAAAACAACACCAAAACAGTTTCCACGGTGAAATAGACAGGGGGAATTAAATCCAACAAAGGGCCCGGAAATAGACAAACCACGGGGACACGTCGACTCCCGTAAAAAATATGGAAAGAAGAAACCAAAATACTGAACTGTAGTTTTAGTTCAAAATGTCCTTCCGAATTAAACAGCTCAGACACTTCACTCGGTCATGAACTTTCTCAAAACACTCCACAGACGAGTCGAAAGGACCACAGGTCCAGTGGGTACCCCAATTCATCAACCCTGTTTCCCGAAGTCTTGGTTTGCTCAAGCCCCTTTTAAAAACTTACCAGTCCTATTTATATTTTTTAACCTTCTAAAAAATACTAAAGGTTTTTTCCCACTTCACGAAATTTTAAATTACATCTTTTTCCCAAAAAAAACTTTGAACGTTCTATTATAACCCATAAATAATCACCCCCCTTTGGGGTCAACACGGGGTTAGCCAGATTGGGGTTTTTGTTTTAATGTAACATTAAAAAAGGGGTGTGTTTTTTTCAAAGACAATGTCAAATGAGAAAGGAAAACCAAGAAAAACCCAAGACTTAATAATGTTGGGGGAAAACAAATGGGGTCCCAAAATATGGGCCTAAAATATTAGAAAGGGCAATGATATCACCACACCACATGGGATTGAGAAAATACAAAGAATCTTAGCCCACTTTACTGGCCAGGGATATTCAAGAGTATCAAACTACATAAAATGTTGTCCACATGCCAAAATTGACAAAAAAAAAAGCACCCAAAAAAAGCCCCACTCATTTCCATGCCGCATAGATTCCCTTTTTATCGAAGCAAAGACATTGTAGGTCCATGAAAGGTCCCAAAGGCAACAAAATCTGAAAAAGGGTTATGCCAAGGGTTTCCCCGAAGCCATTCCCCATCCAATATGCGATGAAAGTTGCAAAACACTAAGTATTCACCAGAATTGGCATCCCACGAGAAATTGTAAGATCAAGGACAAATTTCTTCACAAAAAATCTTTTTGCAAAAGGAACATAACACAGCTAACTTAAGGGGTATCACCACCAAATTAGGGGAAATTTCAAAAGATTCCACGAAACCCAAAAAATTTGAGGACGCTCTCCAAAAAAGAAGAAAAACCCGGGGGGAATTATTTTCCATTTCCCATTTGCTTTTGAGAGGACCCAACCGCAACAGGTTTCACCATTTCAACCCATATGGGGACAAATCAGAGGCCCATAAGGTCATCAAAAAAAACTGGGTCAATTTTACGAATCAGGGAAAGAAGATGTCACAAACCTCATTGACATGCGAAACCGCATCAAAGGTCTAATGAAGGAGGCAAAAAACCCCACAGACCAAAGAAAAAAGAAAACCCAAAAAAATGCCACAGAGAGTTTAAAAAGGGGACAAAAACTGGGGTTTCACCATAATCTGCAAAAAACAAGCAAGTGGGAAAGGCCTCAAAAAAATAAGAAAAAACAACAAAGTCAATTATTATCAAAATGAGTAACAAAAGAAAGTCACAAAAAGGGTTTTACAGAAACATGTGTAAAAAATGGTAAAAGGGGCCAAGAAAATGACAGTCAATGTATTGATAATCGGTGATTTGATCAACTCCCTCCAAATGACAGAGATTACATACCAATTGACAAAAAGAAAAAAAGTCATATCAAAAAAACGATGATACGAAAATACAACCAAAACTATTACAGATATGGAAGAAAACCCAAAATGTCAACAAACACAGACGGAAAGATTCCCCAAAAGAGAAACATTCTGAAAACAGAAAGACGACAGGGCAGTTATTGACAGTCATAAAAATATTTTCAGATTTCCCAAGAAACTCACGTCTCACCAAATCAAGATAGTACAGACACGCCAAAACGTCAAAACTGTACGACACCCATGCCCCAAAGAAAAATCAAAAAGAAATAGATATCCAAATTGGGGAAACATTGAGCCAACAACAGCCGAGCGTCCCCCAGGGTTTTGGAAACCAGGGGGCAATATATATGAATATGTTCTGCATTTTCCTTGAACAAAGATGTCATTTGATCCTGAAATGTCCCGTAGATGACATTTTGGGTGAAGTTTTTGGGAAAAAATTTCCCCCTGGACGTAAAAAAAGGTTTCACAACCCCCTTTGACCCCCAATCCGGGCCACTTACTGATTTGTATTTTTTGGTCAATACTAGCAAGGTTTTGGCTTTTGGGCCAAAAAGTTCTAGTTCTTTGTGGGAAATTTACAAAATAAATTGCCAAGACATGCAAAAACCATATTGATGATATCTGTATATTTTTGGGCACTTAATCTGTCAAACATGTCGATGAAATACTTACCCGAATCCAAAATGCAGGGCTCAGTCAAACCAAAAAGTAAATTTTTAAAAAGAGGATCGTATCTTGGAACAAAAAAGGTAAACCAATGGGACAAAAAAATTAAAATTTCAAAACCTATAACAAAAAACAGGTGAGCTTAGGACCATCAGGTTATTAGAAATTCATTCCAAATTATGCTGATATTGACCACTGCGATCTGACAAAGAAGTCCCCAACACAGTAACTGGGGTGAAACAGAAATATTTTAAAACTAAAGAAGGGCCTTACTCCCAAACAATTTGAACACTATTTTCACAAAGAGTTATTTGAAACTGAGCATCCACCCCGGATTACAGTTCTAACTCTGATAATGAAGGAAATGAAAACCTATTCAAACTGAGAGAAAATTTCAAGGCAGAGAAGAAACAAAATATCAAAAAGAGGGCCCTTTTTTATATGGAGTATTTAAAAACCCATTTAAATTTTTTTGGGCCCGTTCACAATCATGACAGACCACCAAGCACTAAAGGGTGGGAAATGAACAAACAAAAATAGACTTAAAGATGGTTCCGTTTTTAACCATACCATTTCAGTATTGAGTACAAAAAAAAAAAAACCAAAAGATGATTTCAAGTAGAATTTAAAAAAATAAGAATGCAAAATATTAAATTATATTAATAAAAATCTAAAACAATTGTGTAATATTATCAAATTAATTAACTTTAAAAATTATATAAAATGGTCTATTAAATGAAGCAATGGAATAGAATTAAATATTGTACTATAAGTTAAAAATTTTACTTTGGAAAGGCATCTATTAAAAATAAATAAAGCATGAATAAAAAACGAAAAGCTTTTTCAAAGTATGAATGTGGAAATTAAACTATGAAATTGGGTGGCAAAACCCTCGACAACGACTACAATCATCGACAGAGAACGCTCCAGAACTTTTTAAAACATGTCTCTCGAATTAAAAGATTTTCAAAATGGAAATCGAGAACGGAAATTATAAATTGTGAAATTGACAACGCATCACCAAAAAAAATCGAGTTGATGAACGCCCCCAACTTTATAAAAAATGACTTTGAATCAAACAGGTTTCCCAAAATGGAATACATTGTATAAAAAGTTTTTTGTTTATATAAATAAAAAAAAATAATGTGTGGACCCTTTTAGGAATATCCACAAACTGAGTGGTCCAAGGCATTATATTTTTACCCGTCATAAGGCCAAAGGCCCAAAAATCATTCCTGAAACCATCTCAGCCCCTGGGGGGGAAACCAATTTCTAATAAGCGATATATGAAAATCAACCAACTCTGCCTCACAGGAACCCCCTTTTAACCCCCGGGGGGAGAGAAGCAATTTTAAGTTCGCTCAAGGACAAAGGACGGGGGACGAAACATTCCGCTGTAACACCAGAACTTGAGTCCGGGGAGACCGCTGGCCACGACACCCCAAAATTAATATATATTTTAAAGCATGGTTTGACCCTTGGGGTTTAAAATAGATTTTTTTCCCAAAGGTGGATGTGATTGATATCTCCCATGGGTAATTATATTATAAGGGTTTAGGGGGTTGAAAGTGTGTGGAAAATGAGCAATGTTTTTAATGAGAATGTTTTTTATATTGTTTTGATATGGAAAAAAAAGAGACATGAATTTTTCGGTTGGGGGCTGACTGGGGAAAGGAAAACACACACACACACACACACACACACACACACACACAAACCCCCCCCTCACGCACATTGATTTGGGGGTTCCTTTTTTGTTCTATTTCCCCTTTTATATAACTCCTGTGGGTACAAGATTTTCATAACCTTGTGGGGCCAATTGTTTATTGTGTTTTGGGCCCCCCAAAAAGGTGAGTTCACACACAACACACACACACAAAAATCTATAATGCTTTATGAATCAAAAAGGGAAACTATTTGATATTTATAACAATAAGTCTTGAAGGGATACTTTTAATTTTGTACCCCCCCGGGCGGATCAAACGTATCCATTTGCAACCAAACAAAGAAAGGTTAACAAGTCAAACATTATTTTACGTTCCGGTTTTCCTCTTTGAATCCCCGACAAAGAATCAAACACAAAGGGAAGGGGAATCAAAATAAAAAATTATATATTTATGTATCCTCAATTTATAAATGACGCACCTTTTTTATAATCAACTGGGAAATAACTTAAAATGAAATTAGATTTTGTTTCAGTTTTTTTCAGTAAGGGCCCTTTTAAAAAGCTGAATTTCAATGAGATCATAGGACGTCTTGAGCCCCGTTTTTTGAGACGCACAAAATTTTGGGTCATAAAAAAAATTTATTTTTATAATGACCACCCCCAAACAAAAGGGATAAAAAAAAAATGTACCCAAGAAAAAAAACAGGAATTATGTTTCATCCATTCCAGAGGGTTTTAAAATTGTTTTAATCTTAAAAATAAAAATATTGTTCTAGTTTTTAAAAAATAAATTAAATTTTGGGGAAAGTTAAAAACTTTTAATAAAATTCTTGAAAGACCAATAAAATGGAAGGGGGTTTAAAAATTGAAAAAATTTTTTAAAGCTTTGAAATTTTAAAATATTTTAAAATTTTGTCAAAAAAGATTTTTTTTCAAACCATGATATTAATTTTTCTTTTCCTAAAAATTTTCCACTGCCGACAAAAAAAAATAAATTTTTAGTCTTGTTCGCTTTTTTATGGAATGTGTCTGTTTGAGGACGATTTTTAAAATCATTGAAAATGAAAGTTTTCATTTTTTGGGTTTAAAAGACAAAACTCGTTCAGATAGAACAATAAACGATGTTCGGGGAAAAAAAGATAAAACCCCTTTTCTATTTGTATCTATGAAACAGTGGGTTAAAAAAACTTTTTCCACTTTCAATGCACTAACTTTCCAAAAAATACAACACCATGATTTTATTTTTTTAAAAAGTAGACTTAGATAAGTTTATAACCATTTAAAACGCATAGTTTTGTAAGTTTTGAGAAATGGCGTAAGTGCTTTCAGAGGGGGAAAGTACATGGACGATACGTATATAGACGTTTAATCATATCAGAAAAAAATTTAAAGCCATATTAATAAAAATAATAAAAAAAAAATAATAATAATAATAAGTGTGGACTTTATAGCGCACGACCAAACTGAGGGTGCCGCCATTTATTACCCTGCTCATAAGGCTTAAAAATCATTCCTGAAACCATCCAGCTCCCTGGGAGTATAAGCTCAATTCTTTTAAGCGCATATAGGCAATCAACCACCCCCTCACAGGCCCCCTTTTAAACCCCCGGGGTGAGAGAAGAAATTTTTAAATGCTTTCCGGGAAAAGTGTCACGGGGTAACCCCAAATTCTGCTGCAAACCCAGAACTTAAGCCCGGGTGTAGACCGTCATTAGACACCCCACCATGCGGGGTAGTAAAGTTAGTGGTTGTTAGACCCAAAAAATTTTAAACAAAGGTGAAAAAATTCCCCAAAAGCCTAAATTTTTCCCTCAGATGCAACAAAAAAACAAACAAGGCACATGATATAAAGAAAAAAGAAACAAAGTGATTTAAGAATGAAAAAATCAACCTAAACCTAGTGGGCACGGTATCATCTGTCCACAAGTCTTGATGGTTTGCTAAGTCCCGCCCAAATTCAACCCGCCCGTATTTATAGTTTTAATCCTCAGAAAATATAGAATTTCTTCCCTTTACTTTAGAAATTTTTAAATTACATCATTTTTCCCAAAAAAAATTCCCGAACGTTTTATTATAACCCTAAATAATCCCGCCCCTTTGGGGGCAACACCCGGGCACCCCAGATTGGTTTGTGTGTGATATAAAAAAACACGTATTATAAAGGTACTTTTTAAATTTAAAATTATTGACACTATTATTCGGACCGAATAAATACAGATGGAAGGGAGGGGGCGACTGCCCACCACAGTGGCAGAACTTCGCGGACTGTAAATTTGGAGACGGAATTTTTTAAAAACAGTGGGTTTGGGATTTTTTACAAAAAAAAGTTTATTGTGTGTAAAAGCCCAATTAAACTCACCGAAACCCAAATTTTCCCTGAAAAAATTTCCCAATTCGAGAAGTCTCCAATCGGGGGGGGGGGGCAAACGTTTTGATCGGGGGGACATCCGGGGGCAGGGGGTTCGGGTTGGTGCACCCCTACTGCAAGAGGGGGGAAACACCCAGATAATATGAACCCAACTGTTATGACAATGTTAAGATTCATTAACTGCAAAATACCAACAAAAAGGGACATTCAAAAAAACCTAGATTATTCAAACGCCCAAATGACGTTAAAATAATTATTGGGAGAAAAAAAATGTTGAAATAAAAATTTTATCCAAAAAAATCAACATATAACTGAAGGCCCCATAGTATAGAACCTTATAATATCGTCCTTTACGTAATTCGCCGCATCGAAATTACGACTTTCCTTTTTAATTTTGAAAACTTTCAAAACCATGGGGATTAATCGTAATTTATTAATTTTTTTTTTGTCGATGGCAAAAAGGGTAGTAGTTTGAAAAAACCAAAAACCCAAAAACCCTGTTCCTATATGAAAAGCGGGGCTAGATTAAATGGAACGCCAACGTCAACTTTGACTGTGTAAAAATATTTGACTTTTAGATAAAAATTTTAAAACACCCTTTTTATTTTGATAAAATTTGCAACCCCCCCTTTCCCTTCCAATATTTTGCTTACGATAATTTTAACACCAAGTCCCAGGGGTTTCCACGGGCCCGATTGTCCACAGAATATGCAATCCATGGCCGCATTTTGTATGAAACCCCCGGAACGTAATGATAATGCAACACCAGGAGAGCCCTTTGTGGTGCCACACCCCCCGCCACGGGTTGGGGCCGTCTTTTTACAGGTTTTGGGGGGAGCACGGCCACCCCGGGCCGACCGTGCCCCAGGGAACCGCTGCTTCCCCATGCAATAGTTTTCACTTAGGAGGCCCCCCCAAGAACACGCCCCCCTTTTTGAGTTGTCGTCACTTACTTTGTCAAATACCTTCCCTTTTATGGAAAAGGGCCTGTTGTTTAAACCGATTTTAAAAGTTTCACTCTTTGACACGGAAGGAAGCTCTCATTTAAGACGCAAACAGGTTAAGTTTCATTCTAGGCCCCCGATTTTTTTATAAACCCAGAGATTTCCCGATCCGGGAAACGGGGCGAAATATCGTGGGGTTGATCCGATCCAGACAGTGCGACAACCGAACTATTACAGTCCATGTGCCGTTTGTTGAACCAGGGGCAGTGCTCGATATGACCTTTGGGTTCGCCAGCTAGGGGTTAACACACCTGGCCCCATCCAGACATCCAGTCGAGCCCTGGGGCCCCTTTCGTCGAGACTGACCAGCCGTCCATCCTCAGGTCCCGTACCATACCGAGTTGAAAGCCATGAACGAATGATGGTCCTACTGGCTGTATCTGCCCCTTTGAAATTTGGGATACCGTAACACAATTCGGAACTGTATTAAAAGTACAAGAAAAATATTTAAATTAATCATTTAACTATACCGCTCTTTTATATTATTTGTGCCTTTATTGTTGTTGAAGCAGAGAAGATAATAAAACCCAAATTTTTTTATTGTCACAACAAAATTAGTGTCCGCCTTTTTTATTTATTATTTTGTTGACCCAATATGGAATAAAAGTTAGTGACATTCAACGAATCTTTGTGAATGCATTTCGTGGTTCTAAACTTATTTTATGATGTTTTGAACCTTTTTCGTCGTTCTTAACCCAAAACCCCCTTTTTAGGGAAGGGAAAGGAAGGGAAATTTTTCGTCATCCGAATGATTTGTGTTAAAGCGTTCAACTTTTGGGAACCTTGCGAAGCTTCGCCCGGGAAAATTTGTCGAATGAGAATTTTTCTTGCACTTGCTTTTCGGGAAAATGAACCGGCCTTTTTTTGAGTTTTGGGGAAATCATTTCGTTTCGTTCTAAACTTATTTTGGGTGTAACCATTTAGGGCGTTCAAACCAATTTGATGATGTTGGAATTCATTTTTGGCGTTCTAAAATTTTTAATGTGGAACCAAAGGGGTTTTTAAAAATTTTATCGATGTTTGAAGATTTGGTTGTAAACTTATTTTATGAAAACTCATTCGTGCTCCCCAATATTTGATGGGGGGAACATTTCGTGTCATTTTAAATTATTTTAAGTGTGAATGCATTTCGTCGTTCTAAACTTTAATTATTTGAGAGTCGAACTCATTATAAAGTCTACTGAACTTTTTAACCAATCAGATCATTTCGGGTGTCGTCAACCCACGGTTTCACGTGGGTGAACGGACAGCGTTGTGAATTAATCGATCGTAACAAAATTTAGTCAATGGGCCCCGGCAGGAATATCCTTTTGGTGACGTTCCCGTTTAAGATTTTGTACAACAAATTTTTGGTGAACAAATCTTTCCGGGCAAAAGGCCCTGTTTCTGGGAATTTAAGTTGCATGCCATCGTCATTTTTTGAAACTTTTCAGTTTAAAAATCAGCCAATTGGGCACCATCTCAAAGAAAAACAATAGTTTCACATGTTGATGGGGGTAGGGGAAAGCTGCCCACCACTCCCCAAAAACCCCCCCAACCCCCCCCCCCCAAAAAAAACCCACCCCAAAAAAAAAAAACCCTCCCCCCAAAACCATCCTAAAAAACGATGGGGCGATGGTTTTACCCATCTCCCATTCAAAAAAAAATATATGTAGAGTTTGGGTTTTTACGATTTTATAGGGGCCCCCCTTTGACGTAAAAAAAGCGCCTTTTCTTCCCGAAACTTTTTGGGTTTTTATGTTTGTATGACAGAGACAGAAATAAGTGTTCCTTTTTCTGATTAAAAAGGGAAAAGGACTTTAATTGTTTCCATGTATTTTAAGGGTTTTTTAAACCCAAAATAATGTCTGGGAGCAAAAAAATCGGGGAAGTGGTTAATGTATTTTATTTATATTTTCCAGGCCAGACTGGGCAGACGAGTTGTCTTTCTTTTAATTTTGAACGATACTTTCCATGTATCCTAGAAGGGTCCCAAAAATCGTCCCCATTTATACCAGGTGGTGTTTAAATACCAGGGGGGAGGGGTCAATGTACTGTACATGATTTGAACGGGTTTTTGAGTTTGGACATGAATTATTTACTTTTTGAAGAAGACCCCAATCATGTCTAGGATGGGTTTTGGATGTGTTTATTGTGCTTTTTACCTTTTTAAGGGTTTGTTTTTTTTACTTTTGGACGAGGGAAAGGGAATAAACTGCGCCCCATGAAGGAAAAATTTTGTGTTCGTGAGTTCTTTTTGACCCTAGTGGGCAACCCACACACCGAGACAACTTTAAGGAATCAACCCAGAGCCCGCCCAGCAGACCCTTCCCTATATTTGAAAAATAAGTAAAAATTTAAATTTCAATTTTAAAAAACAAGGGTTAAAGAGATGGATAAGATTTTTGGGCAAAGATCTTGCAACCAAAGAGTTTGTTGAAAACTATTAATTAAGATTGGGGGAACCCTGAAAAAACAGTAGACTGATTAAATGATTACCCCCTTGATTAAAAGCATTTTTATACTTTAGGTTGAAAAAATATTTTTTAGGGGTTAACCAAAATCAATGGTTCCAAATCAAGGGTGGCGACAAATTTTTTTGATGCATCGGGGGCATTTAAAACGGGAAAATCTATACGTTCCGGGATAAATTTAAAATAAGCAAAAACGTCACCCATTGTGTACAAAATGAGGGGTTTTGATAAAAAAACAAACTCCGTTAAGGAGAGTTGATTAAATTTTTAAAACCTATGGAAGAGATGAAAATACTAATATTTTTTTTAAAGGGAATTTTACGGGAGGTCTTTCAGGGTCTTTAAAATTTTTTATAAATATCGTTGAAGATTTTTTTTATCGAAAAAATTTAATTTAATTTCAAAAATTTTTCCAAAAGGCTTTTTTTCTTTGTCGATGATGGTTTTAAACTGTTGGGGGTCTTTTGAGTAAATTTTTTTCGAAAAAATGTTTTTTTATCCCGAGTACTTTGTTTGCCCTCGGATTAAAACAAATTTTTTCTTTATACAACTGTTTGATCGCTGAAACGTGGCGGGATGGTGTTAGCCCTTCATTACCAGCCAATGTAAGAGAGAACTTCCCCACAGAAATTTGCCCCAATGTCATTTAGCACCAGGGGTTTTTTAAAATTTCATTGAAGTCCCCCTCTGCAGAAATAAATTTTTTTTTAAATGTATGTACAAAAATGGTCAAAAAGTATGTTAAACTGTTTAAAAAATAGTTAAAGGAGGAAAATATTGGGGATTTTAAGTAAAAAAAAAACAATAAAAATTTTTAGATGTTTTTAACTGAAGAAAGTAATACAAATGGGGAATTTCAAAATGGTAATGATAAGATTTTTTTCAGGGAAAACAATAATTTGGATGAGTTTTTGGGGGTTTTGTTGTTTTATTGGGAAGGAAATTCAGTGTAAAAATCAAGTTCTTAATTTTCCCCCAAATTCAATTTTGGGTTTTGGGACTGTAACCGGTTTTCCGGCCTTTCCCAACATTAAATTTGGGGGGAAGGAAGAAGATTTACAATCAATTGATGTGGTATTTCAAAGCAAGGAACATGAAGGGTTGTGTACATTGTTTAAGATCATCTCTTTTGTTTTCGTTTAATTTGGGTTACTAAACAATGCAGCCCGGTTTCTTTCCATTGTTTTCCCGGGATAGTGGGCCCTGTCAACTGATAAAAAAATTAACGACTTGTTGTTACGTTCAACCCCAGCAAGCCCAAAACCCCTTTAAAAATAAATTATGAATTTTTGTTCCTTTTTGCTGGTGAATTTTACTCGTATTGACAATACAGATATTCACGATAGGGAAAAAACTTTTCCAATTTCAAGCTTCGGGTTTTATGATTTAGTACAAAACATTGGTCGGCAAGACTTTCCCAAATTTTTTTTGTTGTAATTTTAAATAAAATTGTTTCATAACATCACGAACCACTGGTTTTTATTACATCAAATTTTGTTTTTTACAAATCGGTGTTGCCACATTAGTTAAAAGTGTTAATATTTTTTTTTCCAAACGATACACAATTGCCCCCCTTTTCACCCAAAAAATTATCTTTTTTCATTTTATAGTTTTTTTGCGGCCTGGGAAAGGGAAAATGAAAGTTCCACAACATCTGAACCAGTTTAGAAGTTTGGGAAAAAGAGCTGGGCAGAAAGAAATTTCACAATTTTTTTTTAAATGCCCCTTTTTCTCAAGTCCATGGACCAGATAAAGACGACTTTTCCCAACTGTTAGGTTTGGGTGGACAGTCGATTGAATTAATGTCGTCTATCATAAACATTTTGGGTCGTCGACTCCCGTGCCTTTTCCCAAAAACCCCGTGTATCCTGTTTTGACCGTTTAGGAGAATGCTTTTAAATGTGATAGGTTTTTGATGTACTGAAAAAAACCGTCCCTTTTAATTTCAACATACCCGTTGAGACAAAATTCTGCACAGGGGTTTTAAAGGTTGAGAAACTTTGGGGCGAGGACTTATCATGCCCAACTTTGAAAGTTTTCCGTTTGCCAGGGGCACAGGAATTTGTTTTTTGAGTGGAGAAACCGAAGAATTGGGAAAGAATCGATTTTAGATGACGGGAGAATGGGATGTGAAAATTTAGACGACCAAAATCTTGTATTGGGGAGGATTTGTTTATGCCCAAATGAGAAGGGACAAATGCCATCATTTCTGGAATGTTTTTGGGGGAGAATTGTTGATAGATTGAGTCTATTGTTTGCCGCATAGGGGTTAGTCTCCGACGGGTTTTTTCCCACACCAGTTGACAAAATACAGTTGAAACTCCACTGCCGACAGTGGCAAAGTCGGAGGGGGCCCTCATTTGTGAAGTTTAAGTCCCACACTCAATGGTCTGTCGTTCCCAACCGGGCGGAAATCTAACTTTTCCCGTCGTCCTCCTTGATCTCGGTCGGTGTCACCCGGGAGGTAGGCTGCAAAGAAAACAAGGCAAAGGAGGGTTAATTATCCTTTGTAATGGTACTTTTCTGCATTTCACAGGCCAAGGGGGCCCAAAAAAGAATATTGTTGAGAAAAGAAAATGGCAGATTCCATCCACTTCCAAAATTTTTTCGATAAATTTTCGTTTAATGTGGGATTTGGGAATGAATTCCCCCCCTTTATAATACGACTTTATAACATTTGAATAAAGGTATTCTTTGGGAAACTTGAGACTATAAGAGGGATTTTTGCCTGTTAACGCAAAGACGACCCCAAGGGTAGTTAAAATTCTATGCTATTTTATACATCAACTTTGTTTAATGAATACAAAATTCCCCAAAAACTACTAATAATTACATTTTACCTTTTACTTTTGACCAATCCAGGGGGGGATTTTCAACCTATTGGGGGTCCATTTTCAAATTTAACTCAACCCAACAGCGTAACGCATTTACGTTTTAGAAAAATAAGAATTAATTAATTTTACTTTTGGGGCCCGGGAAAAGAACGTTAATGTTATAGTGTTAGTTATTCATTTTACTGTGATTTAGGGGTCACCCTTCATCAACGAATTCCGCAGGGAAGTTGTACTTAAGCTGTCGTCATCCGTTCTTCGTCATCTGATTCTGAGCCACGTCTGCCAAAATCTCAGCCAAATGCCATCATTTATGTCCGTTTCATCATGATTGAACTAAAACTGACCTTTTGGGAAGGAGGGACGTAGCCCCGGAACCGAAAAGCAACGCATTTTTTCTTTTCAAAACTTTTATACACTTCACCTTAATAGGGGGGCCCAAACCCCTAAAAACCGCCCCCAGGGGGTGGGTGGTCTGGGATGTGTTTCCCCGGCCCCTTTAGACCCGGAAGGAAGGAACAACAAAGGCTTTTTTGAGCCTGGGGGATAAAATTGTTTTCCCGGCGAGAACACTTATCCTTTTTGTTTTTGTTTTTTTACCGAGCTTGTATTTGCGTATTTCATCGCCATCCCCATCCCGCCCAACCCGAGGGTATCCTTCAGGATGAACCACCCGGGCTGCAGACGCTGGCCAGATGGAACCCATCGCTCCACCCGAGATACCCCCCATTGGGCCATTGTTTCTAGATAAAAAAGTCTTGATGTTTTTATTTATTTTATAAGATCTCCGCTCATTTCCAGGAAATTTTTTTCGATTTCGTTGATTCCCAATTTCCATTTGGAAGTAGGAAAATTTTTTGCATCTCCATTATTCATTAATAATAAAGATTATATATATTTTTAAAACAAGGAAAATTTTAATTTTTATATCAACAATTCGTGTTTATAGCGCCAAAAATCGCTTGTACAAAGACTCTTTGATTTTTGGAAGAAATTACATTTTTAAAAAAGGGGGAAGCGCAAAAGAAAGTTCAATTAAATCCATCGGTTTGGAGAATATATGGGCTCGATTGCCCAAAGTTGGTTTGACGTGATTGAATAAGAACATTTTCACCCTTGATTCTTTTCCAAAATTGAAAGTATGTGGATCCTATCGGGGAAAAAAGGGTTTGATTCGTCGATCCATTCCATGAATGGGGTTTAAATTAGTCTTCCTTAAATTTATCAACGGTACGTTTAAATTTCCCCTCGTAGGAAGTCCATGATATTCAAAAATGTATTGTCATTATTGAGAATTGGGCCTGCCTGTAAAGCCCAGAAAAATTCCCCATTTCTATTTATATTTAAAATTATTTATTAATTTCAAGGTTAATGGCTGGCATACCGTGATTATTAATGTTTTATGCTCGAATCTTTAATTTTAAATTTAATTTTTAAAGTCCCTTTTGGTTTTTTTTCAAGGGATTAGAATATTTACCCAGTATTTTCCAAATTTAAATTTTAGGGAAAAGTTTAAAATTGGGGTTTCCCGTTGAAAAATTTTTGGTAGTAAAATTTGATGCAATGAATAAAATTTTTTTAAAAGGCTGAAAATAAATTTTCCCAAAATTATACGCCACATGCCGAATTCATCCAAAGTATAAATTCAGGATGGCAATTTGAGGATTTTGTTTAATTTGAGAAAAAAATTTACCGGTTTTCATTAATTGATTTTCCCCGGGGTGTTTTTGAGATAATACGATAATTTTTTTATATTGAAAATTTCAGGTAGGTCGATAGTTTAAAAATTATTGTCCGGTTGACCTGCGCACCAACCCAGGCGAATATTTTTTTTTCGCCATTATAGAGCCCCCCAAAAAGGTTTGGGTCTTTAACGATATCGTAAGTTTATATTCGATTATCGATTGAATCAATTTCGAGGGGTTTTTAAAAATTTTAATTTAATAAAGGGGGTTTTTTTATTAAACAAAAAAAAAATTTTGGTTTATAATAAATGACGCTTTTTAGCATTTCAGAGTAATAACAAATATCAAGGGAAAATTTTTTGTGAAAATTTCTTCAGCGACTTGTCATTCAAAGATTTACTTTCGGGAAACCGAATTTGTACAAGTAGAACCGCCGATCCTTTTAGCAAGCGTTAATTTCATCCCAAAGTTTTATCAAAACAAATGAATTTTGTAACGACGGGGTGGAGTGATTTTTAAATTTATCCATCGAACCGATGATTAGTAGTTTTTTGGGTTTACGTCATTATAAAATTAGAATTGTAAAAAGAAATGAGCTGCCCCGCTTTTTAAAAAATTTTGAGGGGTTTAAAACAATATAACAAAAAATAAAATATGTGAGATTAAGTCCGTTAATATCTAAGGGAAAAAAAAGAAGACAAAACTGAGAGGATTGGGAATGTTTTAAACAACAAGGTTCATTCCGACCGGGGGAAAGACAGAAAATCTTTTTTAATTCTTTTTGAAGAAAACGATTATGCAGACGCGAAAAAGATGAGTTTTTTGGAGATCATCCTCGACGTTTACAGTCGCCCATTTCACAATCTCCTGAGCCCGAGCGAGCGGTTAAATTTTACCGAGTCGGGTTCTCAAGGTTTTAATTAAAATTTGAACGAATCAACGACTTATAAGAACGATTTTTACGCAGTGTAGGAGCCGTAAAAGGGAATTTTGTACCCCCGGTTTGAGGGAAAAGAAAATTTTAAACTTTCCCGATGCTTGATCGATTACCCGGGAGATTTGCAATTTTCATTCAGGGGTACCAAGATTCTTTAAAAACGCTAGATCGCAGTTAATTTTTTGTCATGGGAGAAGATTTTCCCACCCACATGAATTTGCGAATAAGTACGGGGGGAAAAAAATAATATTTTGATGCAAGCGGATTTGTAGATCGAATCAGACACGAAAAAGCCTTTCCCTCCGTCACCATCCATCGATACCAGCAACCATTATCGATTTAAGCAGCCACCACCACCATCGATATAACTCGACCGGAGGGAGATCACCGGAAAAAAATTTCTGATTTTTGGGTCCGCGATTGCTTTGGGCGGGGTAGTTTTTACGAGTTTTTTCAACGTTGACCCCAGATAAAAAAAAACCACGGCCCGACCCACTCAGAGACCATTGTTCCGCCAACCATCCTACCGCCCCGAAAGATTCGTCAAAACCAACCAATACCCTCCGATGATACCAGGTGGAACCCAAAGTTTAACCAAGTTTCTTTAAAATCTGATAGATTATTGAGTTTTTGTATCCAGTTTTAGGGACCCGCCCCCCGGGGGCGGGGTGGGGGGTGGGTTGAATCGGTTTTACGCCCCCCACGAAGCGACGATGGAAGGCGAGCCCAAACGCCCCCAAAACCCGACATCAAGATTTATTTGCCGACGGTATTTTTCCCATTTTTGATTTCGGAAAAAACCCAAAATTTGGGGGATTGTTTATTCCTTTCCCAAATGAAACCCCGGCCCGACGGCTTTCGCCCGATGCGGGGGTTTTCGGGAAAAGGGGGCGATTTTTGGGTAAAAACGAGATTTCCCCCCGATCGGTACAACTTTGGGGAAAAATTAAATCAAGTTTATTTGACGCAAGAATTTCCCCAAACCCCATATATATCGAGAACCGCGTTATAGGATTTACCCCAATGCCATCGGGCGCTCGGTGGTCGAGAGGTAAGACGTCTGCACAAAGGGAGGTGGGGTTCGAACCGCCTGTGTATTTTTTTTTTCCACAGAGATCAAAAAGCATGGTATCGTTTATACCCCGTCGGTGTTGGGGAAAAATTAAAGAATTGTTTTTTTCCCGACCAAGAATTTCACCAACCTATACTGCCCATCTTACCCCTTTTGTTCTCAAATAAATTTTTAAATTTTCCCCCAACCCGACGTCTTTTCCAAAAATTTAAAACTTTTTTTGATTCGTTGAGCCCGAAGAAGGGTCATTCGTCCCAGAAACCCCTTAACCCGCTCTTTTTCGTCTTTTTTTTCCCGCAGCGTTTAAATTCACGGCTAACTCGTTTTTCGTTGTTCTCCGTCAACGAGAAATTTTTAAGAGTGAGTTTTTTTGTCGATGTGCTCAACTTCAAATTTTTTTACGAGTTCCCCTGAGTGTTTAAGGCTTTTATCGAGACCCAGGCCCGAATGAAAGCCCATCCCCCCCGATTCTTTGTCTCGAAGAATAAAAATTTTTTCTGGGTGTTCGTTTACTGTCGCGACCGGTAAATTTTTGCATCGGAATGTTTTCAACGGTTATTTCATCGAGATTATTAAGGGTTTTTGTAAGGCCACGAGCCTTCTCGAGATTTTGGGAACATAATGATATAAGACATTTGGGATGAAACAAACCATTTTTTTTAAATAGTAATGCTAAAAATTTTTTTTGTTTCACGTTTTTTAAGGGATTTTTCCCATCTTGTTTAAAATAAAGGATCGAGTCTTTTAAAAATTTTATTGTATTTTTCGCAAGGGGCCTGACCCGACTTGTTGTAAAAATCATCTACAACATTTTTTAACGATTTTTTCCAATGTGGATATCACCGGGATAACACGTCTCCTCATACGCGGTAGGTGGCACCTGCTGGGGTTCTTCCATCTCACCCTTCACCATCGTCGTGTTGGATGTTTTTTTTAGGGATCAAATTATCGTATCCTTTTTTGCCATACTATTTACAATTAGTTTTATTTTTATCTTTTTAAAATTTCCAAACACGTAGCCATTACCCCATACCAAGATGAAAAACAAAACTTCTTTTTTTTTTAAATTGAGAGCAAAAACGGCTGTTTGGGTTTTTGTATAAATTTGGAAAACAATTTGCCGGTAACGATAAAATATTTTTCCCTTTTTCCGCTTTTTGGGAACGTAAACGGGAAAATTAAAAAATCCAAAAAAGGAGGGCTTTTATTCGCCCTCCAATCATAACCCTAAAACCCCATTTTTTTAAAATTTTTTTTTTTAAATTTGAATAAAAAAAATAAAAATGAAATGAGCGAAGTTTTAAAAAAAACAAACCCGAAAGGCGATTGAGTTAAAATAAAAAAGGAATACGACAAAAGCCCATCACAAACAATCCGAGCACCATCGATGAAAATCAACGGGATTTTTTCCCAAATTTTGGGAAAATAGACGTAATCATTCCAGGATGGCCAGATTGGCTTTAAATTTCCAGAATCCGCGAAGATGAAGAGCGAACCATCGTAATAATATAGGAGAGCATCGTTAAAAATTTCCAAAAATTTTAAGGAAAAAGGGTTTTAAACGATGGGGTGTACAATTGTTTAAAGAAGGGGTTTACGAAAAACCCTGAAAACGTATCAAGGAATCAATGGGTAATATAACAAAATTTAAAAGTAGACGCCAGCGAGGCGATCCCGGTAACAAGGAAAACAAATTCCCATATTTAAAAATAGATTTTAATTCCACCGACTTTGAACATTGGGCCGATCGTCAACCGTATTATCAAGGGTCAACCGAACTCACGTTTAATTTATTCCAAAAACAAACTCAGACCCCATAGCAAAAAAATCATAAGCGGGAAATTTTTTAGAATACGAGATTGTGGGGAAAATTGATGCTATTCAAAGAGCCTACTGAAAGTTTTTTTAAATTTTTTTTAAAGAAAAATCCAAACTATCGAAGGGAAATTTAATCAACTTTTAGGGAAGGATGCGTATCAACACTAAGAAACAGAAAAACAGATTGAGAGAAGAAACCCCGGGGGAACCGGTTTAGGTCTGTGGGTATGAAACCCAAAGATTACCAAAAATAAATACGGTTGTTTTTTGATTTGAGGCAACGATGATAAAAAAATTTTTGCAGACGGATAGAAAAGCATCCGAAGGGAAATTTCCATTCAGCTCGAAAAAAGTCGGAACCCGGGGGGAATTAAACGTTTTTATTATGGGGCTAATCAATATCGAAATGGGATTTCACCCGCGATATATTTTAAAAATCATGTTGGGAATTTTTAAAATTTTTGAAATATCCGCACGCCAATTTTAGCCCGATGCGGAAAAAAAGAAATTTTCTTTTAAAATTTTTAAGATGAAAAAAATTGTAGTATTTTATATATGGTCTACTAGCCGACCATTGTCGAAAATATCCCCCCAAAACAGAAGGTGGGGGAACGAGAGCGAGTTTAACACTTACCAAATTTTGGGTACCAGTTACGGTTTTTCCCCGATGTCTTTAAAGGATATTTTTTCATCGACGATGCCCGGGAAACCAGGAAAAAAGAAAAAACGACGAGAAAAAAAAATGGATCAGCGAGTTTTTTTAGGGGAGGCACGCCAAACACAGTGGATTCTTTCGCAAAATATAATAGGGGTTGAAAGATTTTAAAAGCAACGAAGGGTTGTATATTTATTTCAAAGAAGAGACTGTTCGAAAATTGCTTTGAGAAAAAGACGTCACCAAGGACCAAAAAAAATTAACCCAAAATTTAAAACACCAAAACGTTGAAAAACGGATCAAAACCAATTCGTAACACGACAGGATTACCAGGGTTAGCGTTACTTTGGGAAAGGGCACCTGAAGGGTAATTTAAAACTAGGTCAAACTTTACCCCTTTTCCGGGGCATTTTTGTTTACCCATTTCTAATTTTCTTTTCGGTGAGTCATGTCAGCAAATCACATTTTGATTGGGCGAAAAAAAAATCCCCACGTAGGTCAATTTTCCAACCCCTTTTTTAAAAGAAGATCCCTTTTTTTTCCCAAAGATCGTTAAATGTTTCACAATGAATGGGCCCTTACTTTTTTTCATTTAAAAACCCATTTATTATACATGATGTTTTTTTAGTAAAATAATGACTACAAAACCATGGTTAAAGATAACGTTTTTTGTTTTGGGCCAGATCATTTCGGGATGTAAAAGTTTTTTGGGTTGACTAAGGTTTAAGCTATTTTCGTACAAAACCCCTTGTCATTGTTTTTAAATGGGTGAGGGACATGATATGTGGGCAGATCTGTTAGGTTTTATTAACAAAATAAAAAACACATGGGGGGGTTTAATACTATAATTATAGGTAGGCAATTTGGATCAGTATTTTTATCGTGGTGGTTGCACCGGTTTATACTTACTTTTTTTACTATAATACCCGAAACAATCACCACCTTTTTTAGATAAAAATTAGGGGGAGGGAAGAGGGGATGTATTATATTCATTCAACGCCAACTTTAAAGATTTTAAAAAATATTTAAGGAAATTTAACTGAAAATGGAACCGGGGAATGACAGTTTCATTTATCCGAACCCGGGACAGCCTTTTTTTTTCCCCAAACGGCCCAAAAACACAAAAAAACATTGACAAAAATTTTTATTCAATTATTTTACTGTCCACAGATAGCCCAGACTGTAGTTTCAGTGAGGCGCAACCTTTTTTTCCATCTTCACCATCAGAGTTTTAAGGGGAACGGGAATCTAGTCGAAGGAGCCACCAAAAATGCCACCGTCAATTACCGGTGGGGGTTTATTTAATAAATTATTTTTAAAAATTTTGGGGAAACTGGGGCAAACCCATACATGCAAATCATTTGGGAACAGGATAGGCCCAATGGTGCACCAAATTTGTGATGTGTTGTCGTTCAATTCCCCGAATTGAGAAAACTTAAAAAGTTTTTGTTTCAATTAAAAGGGTTGATTAGCATCATTTTGTAAGCCCTGAATTTAGGGGACATCACCCTCTAAGGGGATTGTTTTGAGAATCTTAATTATAAAAAATTTTGGGAATTTAATTTTAAAAACTTCAACATTATATAATTTATCGGTAATATTGAATATACATGTATCTTATTTTATAAATTTAATGTCTTTTATACAGCCCATCATATCATAACTAAAACAAGTATTGAACCTTTAACTTTAAAAAAAATTTGTTTTACCCAGATTGAACTATTGAACCCTTGTCATCAAAAAGGGTTTCACAAACATACTTTTGCTACCGCCAGAGGTGTGCAGAGTCTGATAACTTTTTAACCAAGGGAGGAGTTAGGGTTTATGACTATTTTTCAAAGGAGAATGTTGTTTCAAATTAAATTTATATTCCATCTGTGGGTCTTTTCAGGGAATTGTTTTTTTAGGACCCAAACATCTAGGGTTTTTCAAGGTATTTTTTAACATGTTAGAACAATGATTGTACTGAGGAATTTTTTACTGGGCCCAAAAATTAGACTGTTGATACCAGTACCAATCCTGAGAAATATTTTACACAGAACGTTTTCCCCAAGACCCCAAATGATGTGGTGTACAGCTTAGGCACGTTAGAAGATAGCAACCCCAGATAAACAGAAAAATTTTTTGGGTTTTTTTGAAAATTAATTTTGATTACAGGATGAAGTACAAATAAAAAAGGGGTTTTTTTACAATTTGAAATAAATATTTTGGGCTTTCCCGGATATTTTTAAGAATTTTTTTTTTAAAAAATAGTCTTCTGGGAAAGCCCACAAAAAATGGCCACTTCTGATTCCCCCACCCATTAAAGGGGATTTTTTTCCAGGGATTCCAAAAGGGCAACATTTTAAACGTTAAAAGGCTGTCCACCCCCGGGTATATTATTTAAAGGATGACGTCGGGAGGAATCGAGCAATGGATTTTTTTGCCCCAAAAAACTATTATTTTTTAAAAAAAAAAATAAATTAAAAATACCGGAAAAAAGCAATAGTTTATTTCAAATTGTTTTATTTTAAAAAATTATAATGTTAAAAAAAAAATTTTTTTTAGGCCACATCCTTTTTAATTTTTTTTCGTTTTTTGTGATTTTTTATTAAAACTGATTATTTTAGGAATAAAAAAAACGAAAAAGACAAAAAAGTTTTAAAAACAGAAAACGTTTTAAAGTCTTATTTTTAAAAAATTTGAAAAAAATACTTTTAATAAAGGTTTCCAAAATCTTGGGCAAATTTTCCGGGTTTAAAATTGGGGTAAGTGTTCCCCAAAAGCACAGATATTTTATTTTCAGGTTAGACCCCCTGATGTTAAGGGGCGGGGGGGGAAAAAGAACTTGGGGGCTGAACCCAGACCTTACATTCTAGAGCAGACATTTTTTCCCCTGACCAACGACCCGCCGATGGCGAGAGGATGGGGTCACAGGTTTAGTCCCACCCAAACGGTGTAGGTTTTTTTTCCCGACTCGCAAAAAACTGATCGTCGGTAAGGCAAACAGTAACTTTTTATCCGACAAGAAATACATCATTAAAAAGTTAGAGTGAAACTTTTAAAACCTGAAAAAAAGGGAAAAAAACTAAAAGAAAAATTTTGAGGAATTATGATCCCGACCGACCAACCCAAATATTTTGCAGTTCCCCAAGTGGAAATGATCTGATAAAGAGTTTTTAAAAATGACAACTAAAAAAAAAAACTGTTTGTTTATTAAAAAAAGAAGCAATGTCATTGATAATGCTTTTAAAATGTAAAACAAAAGTGTGTTTACAAAAACCCGTTGAATAAACGATTTAACCAAAAATCATTAAAGTTCATTTGTTTCTTCATTTAACAGTTTTAAAGTCTGAGTGTTTTAAAGGAAGATAAAAAAAACAAAATTTATTTATGGCAATTTAATGAGAAGAACACATTTTTAATGTGGTGGTAAAAATTTGACTTTAATTTTAGAATTTTAACAAATATTTCAAAATGCTTTACAGATAAGATAAACATGGAGGAATGTTTTCATGGGCCCGGAACCGTCGAATAAAATTTACCCGAATGGGGTTTATTTAAGACTTTTGGGTCATTCGACCCGGAAATTTTGGTAAACCCTTTTGCCCCGGGAATTTTTTTAGGACCCCCCCGGGGTTTTTTTTTGCCCCGAAAGGCGTTGAAGACCCATTTCCCGGGGTCAAAATGTTGATATCTTGGGGTCATTCTGCCCCGGAAGTGGTCGCGCCAAAAAATTTTACTGGGGTCAGATTTGATTTTCGGGCAAACGCCCCGGAGTTTTAGAGTATAGGTTATTTATAGGGGTAGGTTACTTGATGGTCGAGGGTTTACTTGAAGATTAAAAAGATTTAAAATAAAATGCTAATTTAATGTTTAGTTGATTTGTTTTTACAAACGTTTGGACCGTGCCCCCCGTTTTTAAACGAAATAGCCTACCACGTAAATGACAATTTATAAAACCGTTGACAGAGCGAAGAAATTTTAAAAAAATAACAAGTATTATATAAGTAAAAAGTTGGGAAAAAACGAACCCCCCGGACGTTGGGAAAATACCCCGCCAATGATAAAAACGAACGATCGATTGTCGTGTGGGGGAAACCGGGGAATTATTTGGGTAAAGAGATCCATTTTAAATTGAAATTTTAAATTTGGTGAACAAGATAAATTATACGGCGAACGAAGGAGACCAGCGGAAATGATAGCCCATTCCCCATATAAAAAAGTTTACGCAGAGGGGACCCGGGATTAAATTTGATCGAGGATGGGATGAATTTAGATCGATAGAATATGGAATTACCGATTTAGAAAAAGACCTTTCCTCGAGCGCTCTTCTGGGGGTTATAAAAGAAACAAGAAAGTTTTTTGGGCCAACCAGGGCGAATTTCATGAAACTTTTTAAAAAATAAAAGATTTGTCGGATTAAAAAAAGGGATGGAGCAAGAAAAAACGGAGGAGACCCCCGAAAACCAAGTAAGGGAAACCCCGACTAAAATAAAAACCGAACAGAGTCGGGCTGGTAAAGACCCCGGCATAATAAAAAAAAAGAAATTTTAAAAAATGAAAGACGACGACGCTGTAAAACCAAGCAATTTTTTGAGGGGAAAGAAGAAAGGGGAATAAACACGTTTTTACTGGTCTGGGTAGCGGTCGTGAGGATTGATTTTTTACCCCAAGGCCCCAAACCTGACCAGAAAACCGAGGGTCAACCCGCCATCGCGAGAAAAAAATGTTGACGATAACCCGAGTCTTAGAAATTGATCCATTGAAATGGATTAAAAAAAAAAAATAAAAATATTGTTTAAATAAAATGTCTGCGCTAGATACAAACAGATCGTCAATACAGTTTTTCACGGAGGCGTTTAGAATTATAACTTATTTAAGCATGGCGAAAAAGTGTTTAAAAAAAACCGCCGACCTGGGGGGAATAGATGGGACAACCTTAAGTTACCAGGTTGGGGCGGGCCAGACCCAAATGGGTTTGGGTTTAACAAGGAATTTTACCAAACATATTATAAATTTTCCCACTTAAAAAATATAAAAAAATAAATGGATAAGCGTAAACGAGACTGAAAAAGCTTTTAAGCCCCAAAAATATTGGGTCAAGGGGGATTGAAATTAAAGAGGCCATAGTTTCAAAAAAACTGAGAGGGTTTGAGAAGGTTATGGCAGATTTTTCTAATACCCCAAAACATCCCCAGGCCGACCAGCAAAATTCCAAGAAAACCAAACGAGGTTACGGGTTTAGTTGTTCCTTCCCCATGATAACGGTAAAAAATTTTCAAGTACGCAACAACCCAAAGCCGCAGGTATAAAGAAGGAAAACCCCGGTTGAAAAACCCCCGGGGGCAGGCTTTGAAAACATTAAAAAGAGTCCCAATTCCAAAAACAAAGTCAATCCAGGAAAAAAGGGGGGCGTAAAACCCCAAGAGAAAAAAGGAAAGATACAGAGAGGCGAGGTCGGAAAAATAGAGCAGGGGATCTTGGGAAAGATTAACAGAACCAGCGAGAGATTGTTTTTCATCAATACGCGAAATTAAAAAAGAAGAGAATGGGAAATAGGGGTCACGGGCCTAAAAACGAAGAAACAGACTATTGATTAAAACCAAAAATTTACAAAAAAAATTAGTTGGAAAAACCAGCCCTTTTGCTCATCGGCCCCCTTGGGAAAAAAAGAAAAAATTTTAGAAACGCCCCGTTAGATAAACGCCCCCCGGGGGGTGAACACGATAAAGGGGAGGGTAAACGATAAAAGGGGAAGGGCCCCGGGGTCCCATATGGTCCATTAAAACATACGCCATTAAAATTATACAGGCAGAAAATCAACCCATATTGTATTATAACCCTTTCAACCCCCATTGGCCAGGCCAATAGTATATCTTTTGGGGAGTGGTTTTTTTTCAGCGAAAACATATTTTTTCCGGCGAGCCCCCGGGGACGTCGGAAAACCTTTTTGGGAAACAATAGCGCCTCAATTACGGTTTTCGATTGGCTGAAAAAGGACGCTCAAACTTTTGTGCCATTGATAGCTTGGGGGATCGAAGTGCAAATTTTTTGGGAAAAACTTTCCCAGATAGTGGTCAAAAGTCTTTTTGACGAGGATTACACCGATGGATGATAGTGAAGAGGAATGCGTCCCACATCATCATCATCATCGGAAAAACCAAACTACCGGTCTGGTTTGGGGTAAACCAAAATAAGAAGAAACCCCCAAAATTATGAACAGGGGGAAGACTGATTTGAGAATTAACCTTTTCCCAAAATTTTTCAACTGTACTTGTCAAACGACCAGTGATGGTGACGGAGACAACTATGTGAGCAAACTTTTCCTGCAAAACCCCAAACCCAAACGTCAGCTGTTTGGGCCCCAAAAAATTCGAAATGATGGATTGTATTATTTTGTGGGGCTCCCCCCCGATACAGCATGCACCCGGGCCATTTAGATGTTCTTTTAGTCCATATCCGTATCTATGTCCCCAACAGATTCACTGCAACCCTTTGATTTTTCACCCAGCCAACAGAGCCGCGACAGCCCACCGACAAACAGAAACTGCCCTTTTTGACATTGTATGCCAACCTTTTTCAAAATAAGCCCCGACGAAACCTTTACCAGACGAGAGTATGGTAAATTTAAAAGGGCGATCTTTGCAGTACTACATGAAGGACAATACGAAAGTTTTTAAATGAGTCCGAACT
>JAQQFT010000376.1:0-28529 GCA_029582265.1 Zoroaster sp. YZ-2022 | reverse complement strand
AAATCCCCTTTTGAACCCTTTTTTATATTCGTTAAATGGCAATTGCCAAGTTGTAGAAAAAACAGACATTTCATCGGTGTGTACTGTTAGATAAAAAAAAATAAAACAAAATTGATACAAGTATCAATTAACCTTGAGAAATTATTATTTCTGTGGCAATATTTACTGCCATTGACATGATCTGTCCGTTGCAAATTGTGATGTTTGTTACTGGTTACTACCAAGAACAATGTAGGATGTCTTTGAAAATCAAAACATTTCACGAATATTAAGGTTTAATAATGTACGCTTATCATAGAAAAACAATTAAATTGGTCATAATTAATAGAGTTGTGTTGCAATTTACAGCACAAAATTGCGCCCTCAACTCTGATGTCAGTCGGCAAATTGGTTCCACCCCAAAGAAATGCCTTCACTACGCCCCTGATGGACACAAACCTCAAATGGAGTGACTATCATATTAACATTAAGCGAGAAATAAGTTATGTGTCTGCTAAACACACAACGCAATTGGAAACAGTACAGTACAGTTTCGTGGTTTTGAAATAAATCAATTTAGTTTTCCCAAAGAGGCAACTACGTATGGGGTGGAAATTGCCACCCTTATAAAACCTCCTTCATACAGAACAGAGTTAAATTTGGTTGTTCACAACAAAACATTGGTGTGTTTTTTCAAGATTAAAATGAATGTTTGTTGAAGGAGACTTGTGATATCAAATGGAATTGAAATTATATGAGGAATCGTTATCAATAAGGACAAATTTTCAATTGCGTACCCCTGTAGCTAATAATACAGTTGTACTAGAAACAGGTCAACAGGTATCCTGCTTGTGATTGGACGATCTTGTCGAGGCATTGTAATATAATTCATATGCTGAATCTCGACTGAGTTTCAGTATAGACCTATACATAGGCGTATTAACTCTGCGTCGTTTGTATTTCAACACATGTGGCAGAACATTGAGGCATCCGTGTGCATCATATTTTACTCAGATTGTCGAAACATTCATAGGCCTACGTGTCTTTTTGGGAACAATATAACGACACCATGGAAACACTGCTTCGTCAAAATACACCGAATTATCTATGTTTCAAATGATTTTTCCAATTGTTGTTTTTTCATTTGGAGTACCTGGCAACCGTCTCATTCTCCGTGTATACTGGACTAAGACATTGAAAACCAGTACACGTGTGTTAATAATGGCTTTAGCCTGGACTGATCTGTCAGCATGCTTAATGGGAATTATCTCATGCATTTTATTTAGGTTCTGTACATCTTTTCAATAATCGCTCCATTGCAGTACATTCATCGGTACCTCCATTGTGCTCACGGCAATAATCGCAGCGGATCGTTTCGACTGCATTTGTCGACAGCAAAGGCGATTTTTCACCCATGCACGGAGTAAGATTGCAGCCCTGTCTACTTTCGATTTCTTTGTAATTCATCTCCCGCTTTTATCGCAGATTTTACTGTTAAATCTGATATTTTCAAACAATAGTGTATGCATTTCAGTTGGTGGTGTTTTTATCGCACTTGTGATGATCGCCGCCTGTTATAGAAAAATTTATCTGACTATTCGAGAACATGTTAAGATTGATGATGTGTCAACAACACGAGAAATGAACAGTTTGGTCAAGGAAGAAGGTTTAACAAGACAACCTTCTGAATATCGAATATTGATAAGGTAGCGGATAATTCAGTTTTGCCGACGACCGTTTATCAACCAAGATCTAGTTGTACCACATGTTCCAATATGATCAATAATATGAACAATGATGGAAACACATCAACCCAAGTAATCCCTAATCTGTCCAAAGGAGAACCGGTGACAATGGAGATTCAATCAAACAAACTAGCCACTATAGGCCCACATCAGTTAATCCAATAAAGGAAGAGATGGATGTAGATAGAGATAACAGGAACCCTAGACAATTCAAGCCAAGGACAAAGGACGATTCAAAGTCGACACTGTCTACAGCGTAAGACAACAAAGATGCTCTTAATCACTAGCATGGTGTTCATTCTGACGTGGCTGCCATATTGCATATTCATCATTTGAAATTTGTTGCTTATGGTGATGCATATATTAACCCAGGATCTTTGGAAATACTAAAAATCTAACGACCCTTGTTTTTGTCAACAATGCTGTCAATCCATTGATTTATGGAATCGCAAACAGCCGGTTCAGAAAGACTGCAGTGAAGTACTGCGCAAGATCAAACTTTATTGAAATGCTAATATAACTGAAAATACTGACCATATAAACAACAAGTGTAGAGAACCTTTATATGACGAAACATATAATTCAAGTTTTTCAGAGTTCTTTTTGAAAATCTTTCATTATGGACATATGACAATTAGAGGTGTTGTCATATCAGTACTTGTATCTAATCATCAGATTCATGCATAAGGGAAGGATAATTCTTATTTGGAAACATCCGTTCATTTCGTTTAAATTCTTCAACCAAGCAAGTGCCAGTATGATACCTCTAGTAATCCTTTACCCAAACGATGGATTAATCTCCTATCAAAACAATGTCACAGGCCTTTGCCAGAACTACATACGCATTCAAGAACAGGTCTTTGAACTTAACATAAAATAATTATAACAAATTGTCCACACGGACGTAGATTTACAAACGTATAAAAATGATTGTGGTTGCATTAGTTAGGCCTTTATTTGGGATACTAAGTACAATTTGCACATTATGATTTTTTAATTCAAGTTTTGATGCCCTTTTCCTTTCTTTTCTTTTCTGTGGGGTTGTAAACGTATCACCAATTTCTGTTTTCCATATTCTAAACCTTTGGAAATGTTCCTCACTCACAAATAAAATAATATAAAAATTATGCCTAATGTTTAATTCCACTTTTTAAGTGTAAAGTTTCTAGTTTTTAAGTGTAATGTTCAAGCGTTCGATGGTTATGATTAGGTCCCCACGTTCAAAATCATTCCGCCGCTAATCAGATGAATTATTGGCCTCTTGCCAATCTCAGCTCTATGAAGCTATACATGAGATACAGTTTCCTTGTAGCCATAATGGTTTCACATTACCAGCAGTACATAATGTAAATAATTTATTTTGCAGTAACGGAGCTTCTAATTGGAGCGCTATAGTCTTGCTTATTGATGACTATATGCCAGTAATAATACAATCCATTCAACAGGTGATATAAATCATATAATACAATCAAAATGCTATAAAGAGAGCCAGTTGTCAAGGCCAACTATTATGTCAATTGGATAAACCTACAATAAAAGAGATGGCATGACTGAATTCAAACAGTATCCATTATATGGACAAACAAACAAAACACTTGGTAAGTCTTGTTGCTATGTATACAGAAAAACAGTTTTTGATGTTATGAGGAATTAGTCCATTCAGTCTGCTAGAGCCAATTGTCCATTCAGTCTGCTAGGCCAAAAGAAAAAAGTCTTCTGTTTCTGGTCTCCGCGCGCGTTGCCTCAAACCCGCGCATCGGCATATTTTTATTTATTTTTTTAAATTTAATTTATTTATTTGTTTGCTATGAAAAACGATGTCCAATTGCAGCCAAAATTGCTGGATCGATTGGAATTCTGCCGTGTTGTGCTTTAAAGCGCCCCCTTTTTACATAGGGGTATGAACGTTTGTCGATTTGTGCGGCCTCTTAGTCACCATACTTTGTGTCATGGGAAATTTGGTCACATATCACATATATCACTGTTGCCCCAAAAAAGATGGCCGAAAAAAGGCGTCATCGCACCGATTTTGAAGCCAACCGATGACCAGAGAATGGAGACTTTTTTGAAGCCAACCGATGACCAGAGACTGGAGACTTTTTTGAAGCCAACCGATGACCAGAGAATGGAGACTTTTTTGAAGCCAACCGATGACCAGAGACTGAGACTTTTTGAAGCCAACCGATGACCAGAGAATGGAGACTTTTGTTGGCCTTAAGTTGCCCTTTTCCAATATCGAGTGCGATATGCAACATGTGTCAATGCACAAAACATCATGCCATTCTCCTATGTGATAACCATCTGAACACACCGATTTGTATTGCATCTACAACAACCCAAAGAGAATAAGAATAGTAGTCTAGTACCAAGACACCTAATTATAATCGAGATGGAGCTGCTTTCGAAAATTGTTTATAGAAACAACAACGAGAAAATAAACAAATTAAAAATCCTACATATTTCAAATGGAAATGTCAGTCTGGGCATCTAGAGGTTCGGGAGAGTTCCAGTGTCGTGTAGGGGTACTAGGTTAGGTAGGGGTCCTGCTTATACCATCCATCTCGGCGTCTCTAGAAATCACGGCCACTTTTAAACCTTACCGGTATACCCCCTCTTCAGACACCACGTAAAGGCACAAATGCATTTGCTTGTGGATTCATGAAAATTAATACTATATTATAAGGATCATTGGCAGGTGGGGGGGGGGGCAGGGGGAAGATTAGCGGGTAACGGAGGCAGGCAAAGAGGACAAGTGTCCATTCATCACCTTGCGATAAATTTACTCTATACTTTAATACGTGGACCCCTTTTAGGCAGTTTCACCCCTTTTTGCTGTACCATATGTCTCATTTTCATTTCAGCTACCCTGGATCCACCCCTGCTTATAAAAGGTGCATGTAATATTTGGACTGTTAAAGATAATATTAGTCTGTCATCAAAAATAATTTTATTTATTTCATACTCTCATTGACAAATTATTTATATTAATATTCGTAGTGTTATTGTCATTTTGTGTGAGATAACCGTTACAATCACACAATACCGAACAAAACCGCTTAAAATTCAACAGTCTGTTCTCAGTAAGAGCTGAAACCTCTCATAATACGAGCCGACAGCGGCGGAAAACGTAATAAAAAACTAAATTGCCTGTCATAAAAAATACTTCAAATTTATTGATTTCATTCTCGTTGACAAATGATTTATATAATATTCGGTAGTTTATTGTCATTTGTTTGAGCGGATAATTACCGTTACAAGCACAACAATACCGAACAAAAACTGAACAAAAATAGTCTGTTCTCAGCATATATTATTTACAAGCCGACTGCGGGTGTTTCCATTAACGAGCCAGGTCAAGTCCATAGGCATTGACTTTTAATTTAGTAATTGAATGTTATTGAAATTCAAATTCAACACGCGATTGCATGTGCGTCTCAAACCATTGGAGGATCGGAAGGGATGGGGTCAAGCAGGGCAGTTATAATCATCATATGTATGAGATAGGTAAACTGTAGCTTTGCATGGTGAGAATGATAAAAGACTAATTGCGGTGACAATGTAAGAATCTCAATTGAGTAGTATTATTTCTGAAAAGAACTGGGGTACAACTCGACGTTTCGATCAGTATGCTCTGATCGTCCTCAGGAGAATGCCGGACTCTTGAAACTGCTGCTGCTTAAGTAGGCTGCTGGAGGATCACCCCTGCTGGAGGATTAGTTCGTGGGGCGCGCAGGCGGGAAACTGTGAGACTATGGACTAGGATCCTGGGGTGTAAGGGAGAGAGTGTGTGCTCACTGAACTGAATCAGTTGTTAACAAGCACAGGGAAGGAGGGTGGTTGACTTAGGATATAGGGGATCCTCAGTCTGGGGTTGGTTATGGACTTGGATATAGAAGATCCTTCAGTCTGTAGTATGGGTCGCCAAATGTCGCTGATGAAGAAACCGATGTCCTGTGGCACAGTGTCGTGTTTGACGATCTCGATGCTCTCTGATGCGTCTGGGGTGCCAGCGTCGATGGGTGTGATGAGTTGGGCTGCCTGCCAGTCGATTTGGTGGTCCTTTATGTGCAGTGCTTGACGATGGCGGACTTCTCGAAATCTCCTCTGCGGCCGTGTGCTCGGTGTTCCTTCAACTCAATCATAGTCTCACAGTTTCCGCCTGCGCGCTCAACGAACTAATCCTCCAGCAGGGGATGATCCTCCAGCCTACTTAAGCAGCAGCAGTTTCAAGAGTCCGGCATTCTCGAGGACGATCAGAGCATACTGATCGAAACGTCGAGTTGTACCCCAGTTCTTTTCAGAACTATTACTACTCAATTGAGATTCTTTGGTGTCACCGCAATTAGTCTTACTTATATGTATGAGATAATAATCGTTACCAGCACACCATTACCATTAAAATTCAATAGTCTGTTCTCATAGGGGTCCGTCGCGGGATGGATTCACTGTTTTCTTCCCATGGTATATTCATCTGAACATGCATATGACTCTGTAACCCTTACACTGCACACTCGTATGCAAAACCCACACACACCTCATGACAGCATGATTTATACAGTGACCTCACGCTGTGTTGGCTACCGACAAGATTCAAACTAGAGCCCTTTTCACACGAGGGAAATAAACAGGGGCCCATGGTCCTAAAAACACAACGTTGTCAAACACTTGTGTGAAATGTACCTCTGCTCTGCACAAACACAGGTCCGTAGTCTTTTCCTGACCACGGTCGAGACCAGCAACAAAAAAACACACCTTTGTGAAAGTTCACCAGATAGGCCGTGAATGAACAAACCGCACAGAGACCAGGACCATTGTTCGAGAGCTACCACGCATGCGCGCAAGAAGAAAATTTCCCAGGATGCCTTTAAATAAAGATGGCGACGCCCGAACAGTTAATGATGATGCTTTTGTTGCTGTTAATTGTAAGTAGGACTAATTGGGTGACACCATGTGGAATCTAAATTGAGTAGTATATTCTGAAAAGAACTGGTGGTACAATCGACGTTTCGATCAGGCTCTGATCGTCCTCGGAGAATGCCGGACCCTGGAAAATGCTGTGTAAGTAGACTGCGGGGGATCATCCCATGAATGGATGCTGGAGGATTAGTTCGTTGAGGCGCGCAGGCGGGAAACTGTGAGACTATGAGACTAGGATCCTGGGGGTTTGGGGGAGAGGAGTGTGCTCCCCGAACTGAATCAGTTGTTGACAAGCAAGGGGAGGGACTTGGGAAATTAGGAGATCCTCAGTCTGGTGGGTTATGGACTTTGAATAGAAGATCCTTCGTCTGTAGTAGTGGTGCCAAAGTCGCTGATGGAAGCCGATATCCTGTGGCACAGTGTCGTGTTTGACGATCTCGAGGGCCTCTGATGCGTCTGGGGTGCCGGCTGTCGATGGGTGATGAGTTGGCTGCCTGCCAGTCGATTTGGGGTCCTTGAGCGAGTGTTGACGATGGCGGACTTCTCGAAATCTCCTCTGCGGCCGTGTGCTCTGTGTCCTTCAATCTGATGGGAGGTTGCGTCCTGTTTCCTTCGAAATACCCCTTTACGCACTCCAGGGATCCGGTAGACTCGCCTGTTGTTTGGGTCCGGTTTGCCCTTTTGTGGTGTGAAGTCCTGAGTTGCTGGGGGCTGAGGGGAAAAATCGATGCCGCTCGTCGGAGGATGCGCTGTAGTTGTGAGACGTCGAACCAGATAGGGAGAAAAGCAAGAGGTTAGATTACACCTTGCTTTGGGGGTTTGGGGAAACCGGTTTGCGTGCTGATCTTTGGGGTTGAAACCCGTTGCGTTTGAGGGTGGTTGGGATGTGCTGGTGTTCCTGTCACAAATGTTGTAGGCGCGTTGCGAGGTACGATTGACCGATGACTGATGCGGGGATGGAAGGAGCGCTGGTTCGGGTACCGATCTGGTCGTGGGCTTTCTGTAGATTGTGGTGTAGAGCCGTCTGTTTGGAAATGCCAACATCAAGGAACGCGATTCTTGCCTCTTCTGTTTCCATGGTGAACTGATGCTTGAGTGTTGCTGGTTGAGATGTTGTAGAAAATCCTGAGTGTGTCTCCCCATGGGCCAAACCACAAAGGTGTCATCCACGAAACGGAGCCACAGCTTGGTTGGAGGTCCCGGGGTTGAGGAAGAGTTTTCAACTCTTCCATGAAAATATCACAAGGACAGATAAAGGAGATCCCATGGAGGGCCCAGCTGTCTGCTCGTAGAACTTGCCCTGAAACTGAAAAAAAACTTGAAGAGACACATGTTAGTAGCAAATCATGAATTTGGTCAGGGTGAGTGATGTCGATCATCAAGGGAAAGATCTTGTACGAGTCTGTCCTTTACCAGGCATGTCTCTCGTAGTTGGGGCTTTGGGGAATAGGAGACAATATCAAAACCAACCAAGATGTCGCTGGGTTGAAGGGTGAGGCCCGGGGGATCTCAACGAACGACCGGAGTTGGACACATGGTGTTGAGTGAGACCCACCGCGGTCGGAGGATCTTATAGATGACGGGGTGTGTTGTAGTAGGTGAACCTCTGGAGGCAAAAGATAGGCGGAGAGGAACATCAGGTTTGTGAATTTTTGGGTGGCCAAGAACCTAGGGCAGGAAGAGCTGGATGGTCTGGGGATGTCGGAAAAGTTGGGGGGAGAGGCACCGGCACGGTGGAGGGCAAGGAGGGTAGCGACTCCTTTTCATGGAGGATGGGGTCTTCTTGAGGGGCGGTATGAATCGGATAATAAAAAGTGACTTACCTTTTCGGGTATTGTGCCGGTCCATGATGACCGTGGCGTTGCCTTGTCTGCGGGGAGAATGTGGATGGAGCTGTCCCGTTTGATGTCCCGTAAAGCGGAAAGCTCTCCCTTTGGGGAGGTTGGGCTTGGCTGGCTGGCTTTACGCAAAACATCACCATCTGCAGTGTAGTCGGACGTCATCAGCTTTGTTTGTTGAGTCGTCACGGGCCGGCTCAACTGACTGGATGATTCTTCCGTTGGGATGGATTTGGGGGTGAGGGGGAAATTCATCCCCAATGACATACTGATGTTTCGATAGGCGTGAGGGCAGTTTAGGTTGACGACGGTGTGTTTCTGGAACGCGTCCCAGAGCGGAGGTTGGGGGGTTTGAGGGAATTTGCTGATCCCGTCGGTTTACGTGAAACGCGGTTGAGCAGATAGAAGATCTCCAAACCCGAGTCGGATGGTCGGGGATATAGAGGGTCCGAACCGGGTGAACGCGCGGCGGGGAAAAGGGATATGAAGATCCCGTATCCAGTCTACTAGAAGCGGTTGAGTGAGAATAGGGGATCTCCAGGACTCCGAGTCGGATGGTCGTGGGGATATGGGGATCCCTTTTGACCGGGGGAACGCGGGGGAATAGGGGTACTGATAGAAGATCCCATCCAGTCGTTGAAGTCGCGAAACTGCTGATCTGCCCTTCCCGGGGGTGGTGGTGAACGCGTGACTGAAGACGAAGTGCGGTGCTGACTTTCTCGAAATCTCGGGTGGAACGTCGCGAAATCCTTCTTCTAGGTGGGATAGACTGCGGTGGTGTCGGGGAGGGAGGAACGTGGAGGCAATTTTCCCCCGGGGTAAGGAGGCGCTGGCTGCGTAGATGCGGCGGGAGCGGAGGCTGGGAAATGGGTCATGGAGCTGGAGGCCTGGCGGATGAGGTTGAGTCTCGGCATCGTTTCGGAAGGCGAGGTGTTCATGACTTAGAACGTCTGATCGACGCTCGTTCGAACGACCGAACCTTTGGGAGTGGTATGCCCCGTAGAGCGTAGATAGGTAAAACTTGTAGCTTTGCATGGTGAGGATGATAAATAGGACTAATTGGGGGACACCATGTGGGGTCAATTGAGTAGTAATTAGTTCTGAAAAGAACTGGTGGTACAACCGACGTTTCGATCAGTATGCTCTGATCGTCCTCAGAGAATGCCGGACCTGGAAAATGCCGTGCTTAGTAAGACTGTGGAGGATCATCCCGAAAACGTCAAAACAATAACGTTTCCAGAGAAATTGATGGCATAAACCAACACATAGAAGGCGGACGATTTCCACCGTCGAAGAATGCCCGCTTTGGTTTTTTTCTTCGATGGTTTTGGACATTTGCTCAAAATTACCGATTCTATATCGTTTTCGCCATGTTTTGCACTGAGCTGTGAGAGTGGTAGAGAGAGAGAGAGACGGCCGCTAACAATAAACATACAATACAATAGCGCGGGAAAATGAATGGTAATCAATACATGCAATAGCGATTCCACGCCAGCTGTGCGGATACCAGTTAACTGCACTATACAATGTTGACCTTTGACACCCAAAAGACGAAGGCTATGTGACACGGGACGTTGGTTTCTTCGCCGTGAAAGGTCGTATCCGAGTTTGACCAACGTCCGTGGTCAATACAACTGGCGCTCGAGACCAAGGACCCTAGTTTGCGTTTGTCGTGTGAAAAGGGCTTAATTCGCCTTCCCTGTGGCATAAACTATAACCTTGGGTGAAGGTGCGATTTGAAGGGTGATTAACTTGCTTAACTTTTTCTTTACAAACCCACCCTGTGGGGTTGTCACATACAGTGTAATAGGGGACAATCTTTACGACAGTGCGTTCTTAATGTCACTACTAACGGCCAAGAAGCTTTTAGTTCGGTTTCGGAACATATTTTCTTTATAAATATTATCCTCATCAACAAAAAATATATATTGTATATAAATTAAAGGATGGTAAAAAGGAGAAAACAGTGCCTTGTCCCACTTGCCTTTTTATGCGTTCCTGATATTCAATTGTTTTTATTTTTGTATACAATCTAATTAACGGTAGGAACAACAATTTATTGACGTTTGACAAAAGCTACAATTAATACAATATTAACCCCTGTGGGCATTAAAAAGGCAAGTCTCATTTCAGATCTGATCATGGGCGGCGATCCATGCCCCAATCTACAATCGGGCAACGTCCGGTAATATCCAGGCGGATCCAGGGGGTCCGCGTTCGGCCAGCCTAATTTAGTAATAAAAAAAGGAAAAAAAAATTAGTTAGTCTACATTCTGTTTGAAATCGGTAGTCTGTGATCGGGTGCAAACAGTTAGTCTGGTTTCTTGACCCGATTCTCCACGTCTATAAATTGTTCCGTTTTGTCTGAAGAAGGGTCAGGGGTACCGTGTGGAAATTACAATCGCCGATGTCAATTTACTGTCGAATTCTACATACGCATAGGCCTGCGAAGTACGATGAGTCTTGCAGCTGATCTGCCGATGGTTTTAACATGGCAAGGAACAGTATGAAATCAAGCCCTTTTCTTGAAAATTTCAACTGGACTGAATTAAACCAAGAAAATTCCGGATAAATTAAACTGAAGTCAAAACTGCAAATTAAATGCCAAAATCGGGGAGGAGAAACTTATATTGTTGTAGCATGACATCGCTAAAATGGCTAAAATAATGGCTAAATAAGATATATATATTCCATATAATCTGAAAACTTTTTGCAAAAAAGTCAGGTGAAACTGGCCAGGAATCGCCTCAGACTGCACCACAGAGCATCCAGAATCCAAATTTCTCGGGCCCTTATTAAGCGGGCCCCGGACCCAACGCGTAAGGGCTTGCGTTGCATATAATAATAAATAATAAATAATAATAAATAATTAATAATAATAAATAATTAATAATAAATATTTAATAAAATAAATAATTAAATAATAAAAATAATTATAACTATAATTAAGATTATAATTATAAAATTATAATTATAATAAATAACAATAAGATTTGGGGGCGCACATATCCATCCCTGCTGGGCGCTTAGGCGAAAACAAGGAAAAACACATTACAAACAATATACAATGTTAGCATAGAAAAAAATTCGTGTTGGTGTGCCCCTGTCTAAAAATTCCTGGATCCGCGCCTGATATCAGACGGTCCCAAAATAATATAATAATAAGATTATAGTTTCTTGATAAGATAGTAGTTCTTGTCTCAACTAGCACTTTTTATTTACTTATTTATTTATTTATATTTTTATTTTTATTGTTTTAATTGTTTTAATGTTTTAATTGACGCCTACGGACACCCCAATGTATAATCTAATGAGGTTTGTCCACGTTTTGATCATAATGTTTAATTTATTTTTTAAACGATGAAATTTCCTGCATTACCCTTTTAGAAGAGAAATGCTAAAGACTAAATATGGTTGTTGAAACCATGGATCAGAAATCAGCTGAGAATTCTTCCATTTTCGTAGTTTTTGGGAAAAATCATTTTCTTAATTTTTCTGTTTATAATTTAACTGATTTCTAATTTTCCATAATTTTGCTATATAATGTAAAAACGTCCAAACCCATTTCCCATAATTCACTGCGCACAATTGCGATAAGGCTAAAGATACACACCGCTTTGTCGGCGCAATTGGGCGATAAAAACGCCCTCAATATTTCATTGTTTTGATACATGATTGGAAAGATTTTTCAAATATAATTGTCCACATATACCCTGAAAACTGCGTCGTTTTTCTGTTATTGTACCCCAAAAATGTCATGTGACTTTCTTCGACCAAAATTTATCCAGAAAACTCACGAGGACAAAATAATAGTCGCACTTTCAGACGTTTAAAATGTTTATTACTGAACCAAATTCATAAATAATTATTTTTATAATTCATTGATACTTGACAAAAGTGAAATGAGTTTGAAACAATGGGTGAAAATTGTCAAAATCTACAAAAAACGAAAGTCTTGGCACTTTCCAGAGACACCGGAACCGAACGAACCGAACCAAGACTGTACCAGATAGCATGGCGCCAGCGCGGCCAAGCGCCCGAGAGGGAGCCTGATGGTTAGGCATATTATATCAACACTTTCGCGTGGAAGCGTAAAGCAGGGTCTCGACCACTGTGGTGCTTTTCGTGTCGGGTATTTTGAATTATGATACTGCCAGCGAGTTTAGTTTTGGAAACAGCAATGGCGTATTTATTCGGAACATCGTCACAGCCCCTTCATCATATCAACGCCAGTAAAAGTGAAAAACTGTTCAGTTAAAGGGCCCTATCCGTCAAAATCACGCAGAATTTCGACCGAGCGGGCTAAGGCGAAGAAAGGCTCACCGTTTACGGCAATAAACGACACATGCCTGGCGACCATTGACGGCCAGCCAACCCAAATAATGGCAAACACTAGGATTTGATTGTTGAACGTGATGGTGACATGATGAGACCATCAATAATGTCGCATTTGTAGGATTATTGTTGGACAGGTAAGAGTAATAAAGAGAAATAGTGTTTGATAATATAATACCGGTCATGTCGGTAGGCTTTTTGTATGGCATGGCTGTATATGCTGAACCTTATGATGAATTTCGTAGCCATCACATTATTTGTGATAGTTCCTATACCCAAAGGCCCAATGATATTGTGATGATGTTTACAATACAGACATGACAATTATGAGATATAGTTGAAAGCAGAACAATTTCCAGTGAAGTAGTTGTAATTCCACCATCAATGTATTTTATGGGAAGATGGTCAAAAGGGTATGGTGAAAATTCAAACATGGACCGGAGGAATAGCATCAGTACCATTATTCCAAACGCATGTGCACGAGTACGATAGCACGAGCACGAGCATCGAGTACCAGCATGAAGTACTAGCACGGTGCACAGCACGAGCACGAAGTACATCAGTACGAAGCACGAGTACAGCACGAGTACGCAGTACAACGAGTACGAAAGTACGCAGGCACGGTACGCAGCACGAGTACACAAGCACGAGCACGAGTACAAAGTAATGAGCACGAGCACGAGTACGTAGACGCAGTACTGAGTAAGTACGAAAATGCAGTTATATTTAAATGGATTTTAATATGCACCATGTCCATCATTATTTCATTAGCTGTTATGTTTTGTTTTATAGTATGAGAAAACATCACTGCAGTATTTTTACTTGCATCAGCACCATGTAGAGTTCAGCCTGATTCCATTTCCAGTATTAAAGCTACAAAGCATTGCCAAGGTAGAGTAAATCTTGGATTGATTCAGAATATTTTGTTTTATCCCATAATTTTTGTGTAGGGCCTATATATAGAAAACTTAGTTGATGTAAATATTTACAGAAATAATTTCTCATTTAGATCAGAGCAGATTTCAACGGCATGGAATCAGTATCCAGTTTAAGATGAACACTGACTGAAACTTACTGGCTCATTTATGCAGCAGCAATGATAATATTACCTTATCATGTGGGATATTATTTTCAGTCACCGAAATAATCCTAAAACTAGCACCTGATTCCATGCCCTGTTGATCGTGACCGTTGTCTCTTAAAGGGAAAATACAACATTGGTTATAATTTGAAGTGTGTGTGAATGATAAGTGTACTCTAGCACTAATAATTAGTCAAAGTAGCTTTACATGTGTTATTCATGGCCGACTATTGTGTTATTTATGTTTTTGTGGTCGTTTCATTTCAACTGCTAGAGTAATCAGTTAAACGTAATCTTTCTTTGTAAGATTATATCATATTTGTTCATGTTTGGTCCATAGATGAGATGAAGGAGATGGAGACAGAGACGAATGCTCAGTTCATCATGTCACCTATGTATGTGAATGGGTGTCAGTAAACGGAAGCCTACCACACCCACTTACTGGCAGACATTCCACCGAATAAGAATTTTCCAAGAAGATACCTACAATATCAACTTCAGGTTTGCTACGGTGCCATCCAATCAAAAGTTTCTAGGAAGTATAGAGGACATGTCCTACTTTCAAGAACCTCAAAAATTGCTAGAAATTGCAGGTATAACATGAAATGTTTTAGCAACTGACAGCTCAACCCCCCACACCCAAACAAATTACTCTTATTCTGTACTACCTGAAAATGTTGAGATTTTGAATAACAGATGATGATAAATCAACATGTAAAACACCATATGAAAATAGTTTGCCAGGGTTGTAGGAAGCCAGATCAAATTATTCAGTGTTATTATGGGCATAAAGTCACAAATAATGGTAATAACTGGATTAAACTTGGCTGCAAATTCAAAGGACAGGAAGTGGAAGGTAAATTGATTAGGGGGGGGGTTACTGAAGACACTGAAGCATGGAGGACATATAAACATTTCTTTCTTGTTTTTCCAAATTCCAGGAAAAGTTACCCGTGAGAGAAGAGTTTTACACTCCTGATATTTCCATTTCCAGGTTGAAAAAAATTTTTTTCCGTACATGAACATAATAGAAAGTTGCAATAATTGTGCATTTCATCCATGTTCATGTATCAGGTACCACAGAGTCACCTGTATAGTAATTGAGGGATAAGAAACAATGCAGTTTATGTCAAATAGCTAATGTCTGCAGTCTTCAAAGCTTTCATTAGCTTATAACTACTACATATAACTAGTACATGATAAAGTTGCAAGAAAGATTGCATCTATGCTTTCCTCTTCCCTGCCCTCAGCAGAAGAGTTGTCAAAAGTAAATAATTCCAAAAGTAAGGCCACAAGTGTAATTAGCCAATTGACAATTCATACAAAATTTAATGTAATTACATCCACTTGATCAAATCTGATAATTGCAAGCCCCTTTTTCATTTTGTTTATGGAAAACCTTCAAATTCTAGATTTAGATGAAGCAACATTGGTATTTATGTTCTAGTATTAAAGGTCCTATGAAATATTTTTTTTATATTGTATACAAAAAATGGTCTACTGGAACATATATTTGTCATTTGTAAATTTTTCCCCTCACGTTGCACCATAAAAATATTAATTTTAAATTTAGGGGTGCCGACACGCCCATATCCCCTCATTAACATAAAATTCGTGACGTACCTTAGGCGATTCCTGATCCACAGCACTTGCCCAATTAGCGTCGTATACAACGCACTAATGCTTTGAACGGGGCCTTCACAGCTAGTTCGGTATGGCTTAAAAGGCCATGCTGCTACCAGATGCAATTTCCAACGATATTCCTGCCAAGAAGGCTGGAAGGCTCCAACGAAGAAGAGAGGTGTTGTAAAGCGAGAAAGACTGGGGTAAGTGGCCATTAGTTATACTCCCATGCATAACCCAGTCCACTTCCGTGCAAACGACATTCAGTGTTCACGGCATGAAAACATGCTGTGATTTTCCGCATTAATAAAAACATCGTGTCTGATTTTATATCCTGGCAAGACAAACATAAAAAAGTTAAACCTTTCTCATTATGCCTGCGCTTGTTTTGAGTTTTTAAATGATCAGAACTTTGACTCAACTGTTTCTGTTACTTCCTAAAATAACACCGTAAAGTTAGCATGCTTCGGTGTGTGTCCAACTGCATGATGGGGCTCGCGCTGGTAAAAAATTCTCTGCTTTTTGTACGTCACGAACGTTTCGTTAAAACTTCGACAATTCTCAATTTGATTATTAGATAAACCATTAATAATCCACCGATTAAAAACATTTAAATTTGTTTTAATTCATACCAATCAATATAACAGCACCAAGAAATAAAGTTTGGTAAATACACTTTCACAGGACCTTTAAGTCTTGTACAAATAAATTTAATTGATGGACTGCATGTTTTATATATACCAAGAGTGAATCTGTGATCTTTATTTATAAAATACTTCACTTTCAACTCAAGTTTATAATGAACAAAAATATAATGATAAATTGACAATGATAGTAACACTGTAATCAACATCTCTTTATTGTGACATGCTTATAAATTGTCTTTGTTTTCACTCTATACTGCAAATAATTAAAAAACATTTAAATTTACATTGCTTTTTTACATTTTCAAGGTTGTATGCATATTGGCAAAGTGTCTGTTGCTGCATCCAATCTATAGAATTATAAGCTAAAGATCATATGCCATTTTTGTACATAAATGTTTAGACATTGAAATAATCAGAGTTGTATGGGTTGTAAATTGCTAATAAAACAATGAAATACATATTTATTTTAACTGTCCATTTGGTTTCATGACTTGACATTTGTGGTTCCACTCTTCCTCCCCCACACAATCAATTGAAACCACTTTGTGACCTGTTTAACCTATTGCAAACAATCTAACAATGACTTCAATGTAATGAACCCAACCATAATCCTTTGTTGACAACAAACAAAATCAATCTACATAATAAAAGTACGCCTGTTTGTACGATTTAGTGACAGTTCAGAATGGGTGACATTCAGGGTTGTTATTGGGAAATTGTATTTTGAATAAAATGCCTGCCCCTCCCTCCCCCAGGTTCTGGTGATAGCATGTACTGCCACTGGTGATGAACCAACACATTTGTTTTTTAAAATTCTTGGGCTATATTGCAGCACTATAGAATCCAAGAACTAGGAGGAGGGCAAACATGCAATAAAAGTGAGGCCCAGACATATGCTTGATTCCGAATTACCAATCCATTGACCAAGACTGGTGCTTCATTATGTCGAGAATCACACCAGCATCAATTCTGCATAGCTGAAGTGGCAAGATGTTTTTGTCCTCTTTCTGAAAAGATTTAAGAGTGAAAAGAGGAGTAAGGGCTTAGATTTAAATAAATTCAACATTATCAACAATCGTTAGAAATAAGGTAAAAAATTGTTTAACTGATATAGAATGGAAAGGTGGTTATCAGATAGACCCTCTCTTGGACTGAAATGCACTGCTATACGTGTAGCAAAAATAATAACAAATTATATTAAAGTTTAATTTAAACCTTAAAATTATACTGAAACGTTCATCATTGGTATTTGATAATGAACAACTTTAACCCTGTAACACGTTAACATTAGATCTCACGAAAAATAACATAAAATAACCTGTGAAAATTTATTAAAATAGGTGCTCCCCTCGTGTTTCATAAGTTATATCTGGTAACTTTTGTATTTTTACATAATTATTTTTTTTCTCTCTAAGATAAAAGCACTTCGGACAAATTAATTTGTCATAACATAAGGCCAGAGTCCCACCAAATAAAAATGTTTGATAATATTTTGAGAATATGAGAATTTTAAACCAAAATTTAAGCTTTCCTTTCAACATTTTTTCCTGTCAAATATGTAGAGTATGTAATCAGGGTTAGGCAATTTCACATAATTGCCAGGGACATTGTCATGATTGTGTTCATCATGTACTGTCTACCAGTACCAATACAATAGCAATGCAACTAGATCATGATTGGGGATGCTCACCCAGAATCCAGCATGTCCAGAAAGATGCTGCTAGTACTAGTTTGTTCGTCATGCCTTTTCCATGGTTGATCCAAGGTCTACTGCTCACTAGGCATTTTCTCACTTTTTGGGAAAATCTTGGGCGTCGACGTGCACCTGGTTGCAATCGAATCCAGGAATTTGTGATCGTTCGTGTGTACACAACGGATACAAATGTACAGACTGGAACCTTGTTCCTCTTGTTACAATCACAACGGTGTGCAATGCAGAGGTACCAGTCTAAATACAATCTGAATTGTTGTACAGGTTTCACGGTTGTGCAGACAACTGAAAAAGCGTATACGTGACCTTTGACCTTATTGTTGTTTTTGACATTTCGCTAATTACACAATACTAAGATTTAGTTTTTGAAGAAACCTTCCAAAATGATTATCTATCATTCTATCAATCCCATTTTTGCACTTTTAGGGGGGTGTGTACCTTAAGTTATAGCACTTTCATCCGTATAAAATATGTCAGTGTATAACAATAACATGTGGTAGTTGCTCGGTACCTAGACTTATGTCATATCATTTTGAACAGTTAAAACGTACAGGGGAACCAGACTATCTCGGAAAGCAGCCTTTAATCAAAATATTCCTTACAATAATTGTGATGTAGTATCACATTTTATTACAGTTCTCAGTGAGGTACCAAAAAGATTACAAGCACATACTTTTTCGATTAATTAAACATGTTTTAGAAAAATATAAACATAATCACAAAAATGAACACATGTGTGCTGTATATAAACAATGCTGAAAACAACAATTGCAGTAGTAGATGTAAATGGGGCTCCTGACCTAGTTGATTTTGATAAAAATGATTTTTTTTAATTCTAAAAGGGTACAGTAGTAGGACCCTGGGGGTTCTGGCATACAATTCTAAAATGATTTTTAAAGAAAAAATGGTATTTAAAGAAAATGATTTTTTTTATTCTAAAAGGGTACTTAGTTCAGATGGGGGTTGGGGTCAAGTACCCTTTAGGGCGTGGTTTGGGTAGTAAATAAAACGGTGGTGTGTGTGAGTTGTGTATATTTAGTACGTCGTGGTAGTAGTAGGAGATAAAGGTAAGAGTGATTTTTTGAATATATATGTAAAATCCCCCACGAAAAAAAATCACCAAAAAAATTGATAAAGTTAAAAAAATACAAAAATATTATGTAGATTAATATTAAAAAGAGAGTATGGAGAATGTAAAAGAATATTACATGATGACGCCAGTTTAAAAATATGCCTAGACAGCCCATCTTGATTGACGATATAAAATTTAAAGATTACGATGAAGCCGTAGCTGCGAAAAACAATCGCAAAGACAAGGGCTATGATTTTTATTTGAAAATTAAAGTGGGCTATACATTTAAAATCTTAATCGACATTTTAGCAGGCATTCAGAGAAAGGGCCATTTTAAAGCAGACGAAAACGGATTTTATTATCGTGCGATGGATCAAACGGAAAGAATATTAATTAATATAGTATTAAATCGAGAAAACTTTTGAATTTAAATGTCAAACCCAATTGAATTTATGGTTAATTTAAAACATTTACAAAGAATGACTCTAACATTAAACGAAAAGTTCCAATAATTATTTACGTTAAAACGAACGAATTTATATCGAAACTGACAGTCGAAATGTGTGGTGAAAAAACGAGAAATTGACAGCGTGAGCATATACGTCAGTTAGCATAAATTCAATTGGTTTACCAGACGACGATCAAGCTGGTATTTATAAATATCCATAGTTGAAAGTAGCGATTTTTACAACTTAAACAAATGTTGCAAGTTGGCACGAAAATTGACATAAACATGTACAATTTAGATTACATTAGTTTTTATAGCGATAACGATAGTCTTTACACCGTAGCTTTAGAATTAGGTATTTTACCACCTGGAAAAAACTGACTTATTCTGCTACGTTTGCGGTGACTTTATTTAGCATTTTATTAAAAATTTCATCTTTGGACAAACAAATACAATTTTACGCTCCTCATGTTGAAAACTTTACGTTAAAAATTGCTACGTCGGTAGGTAATTTGGGAAAAATTTCTGCTTATATTAAAGACAAAAGCTTTTACAAAACGAAGAACGCTAAATTTAAACCCTCAAAAAATCACCCAAAAAAATTTCGCAAAAAAATATCACCAAAAAAATTGATCAATTTAAAAAAGAAGAAGAAAGTATTATGTAGATTAATAGTAAAAGTGATGGAATTGATTTAAAAAAAATGAAAGTGATCGTTCCCTGCAAATGGTTATTAGTTGGCAAACAGCCAAGTGTTGTATACTTAGTTCACCAAATGTGAACTATTGCGCTTTAATCACTGGAAAATAAAATGTGGAAAAAGTCCCCAACTGAGTGTAGAAGATGTAAAAAGGTACAAAACATCGATAAGTTTATGTACGAACTGTGCAAAGATATTAAATGTGCAAAGTTTAAGCAGGTAAAAGGAAGAGCTAGACGTTTATTTAATTTAGTGATGAAAGAGTTGGTTGAAAGACTCTACGTTTATAGCGACTATATATAAAATTAAAAATTATACGGCGGAGGAGCAAGCGTCGGCGGAGCCGCAGTATCCTCAGCAATCTGGATTTATTTACACTAAAGTTTATTTTAAATTCATAAGTTTTTCTATAAGATCTTTTTTGTTTATCTAAATTAATATTTTTATCGACATTATCATTTTTAGGTGCGAGCAGAGCTACAATGCAGGCTATCTTCTTTCATTTGAGACAGGCGATCTCGTGCTTCGCAGATGAGGAAAAATTCTTCTTGCAGTGTTGTAGTCGAGACCGGATAGTCCGAGACCGAGACCATGACCGGCGTTCAAGATCGAGACCGGAGACCGACCCTGTCGAGACCAAGACTGAGACCATGAAGGCCTGAGACCGAGACTGAGATCGAGACTCGTTTAAATAAAATTAATAACATAATAAAAGAGTCAAACAAAACATTATGTGTGATTTTGTAATGAATTTCTAGATTCTTCATGAAAACAAGAAAACTTTTGTCATTTCTTTGATCGGAAGTTTATATCCATCTAACAAACAAAGAAATCTTTTATCATTTAGGCCCATTTCAACGAACACTTTTATTACATTTCAAAACATCAGCATTCCCAACATCTCTGCTGACAGTCATGCACGATGGGGCGCATGATAATACCACCCCTGCACATGGTGTCAAGCAGAATCCAGTGATGCCCTGCTGCTTGCTGGTTTCTTTTAGACTTTTCCTCAGACTGCAAGTACTCTTCATACCTGTTAAAAAGTAATAACAAATGATAACTTCTTAACTAAAAACTTAAGAATAAGATCACAAGAATTGGCACAACAAATTTTAATTTTCACAGATGGAGAGCAATTGATATAGCAAGAAGCCTAAAACCAAATAAACTTTATTTCACAAGGACATGCCCAAAACCACAATGAACGTGGATTGACTTGTAAAGTTCAATTCATGTAGATTAGGGGATCCAGCAGGGGAAACAACGTGACTTTACAAAGATTAGTTAGATGACACCCCGACCCAGGAAGGAGCAAAACGTGTTGTGGTATTTATTACTTAAAAACGTGGGTGACTCTTATTCATTAAATTTGAATAACACTTTCCAACAATTACAAAATAAATGTAGGCCTCACTTACTTGGCTTTTGTGCGCCCGGCTCAAGTGCCTGGGTGAATGCCGAACTTGTTCCAGATCGTTCACTTATCCGAGTTGTCGGTGCAGAAACAGCACACTGCTGAATGCTTCTTATTCCCTGCCTTTGTCTTTAAAAAACCAAACTTGATTACCGATGAGTTGTTTGACATACGATTACTTCAAAACCTGCGCAAAAAGTTACAACTGTATGTGCAGGAAGTACTGCACACACACACACGAGACCACACATGAATGCTTAATACAGCGGCGACAGCGTGCGTTCTTTTCGAACAGGTAGTACATGTCACTCACAACTCGATCCCAAGTTTATCGAACCTCAATAAAGCCGCGTGGGGCATGAGTTGATGGTTGATGACGATCGCACCACAGGGGTGGAAAGAAGTTGCAGGTATCTATTGCAAGTTTGGTAACAAAATGTGAAATCGTTTTTATGCCTTAACGGGAACCAAATAAAACAAAACGAATAATCGATTATTTTCATGTGTTGGGGTGAGCAGTGCTGGTCTCGACACGAGAATCAGTCAAATCTTCGAGACCAGAGGAGGTCCGAGACTGAAATTTCAAGATCGAGACCACAGGGTATCGAGACTGAGACCAAGACTGAGAATTAGAAAACCGGTCTCGAGACCGGTCTCGAGACCCACAACATCGTCTTCTTGGGTACGACACCGTCTTCGATCGCTTTTGAAACGTGGTTTTCGATCGTGTTGAGTTTTAGAGGATGCTAAATTTTTATTTCGTCTTGTTTTTTAAAGCTTTTTAGATAATTTAGTTTTGGCGTATTCGATCCCAAATGCCGCACCACCCAACACCAAAGCTTAAACCTTCTAAAACATATCCCACCGGCGATGCTATAACGGTGGCGATACTGGCGATTCCAATGGCCCCTGCTCCCATACAGCCCAATTCCGCTATGGTTTTACGACGAGCAAGTTTTGATGATTTTATTATATTTTTATACGTTTTCTCGCGTTGGTACATTTCAGCCTGTAATTCTTTTTTGAATATCAATGATTTTTTTGCAAACGAAATGCTTTAGTATCGTTCGCACTATCTGTCATATATCGCACATCTGGATAAAAGTACATTTATTGATTCTATAGGTACACTCATTGTTTTCTTGCCAATAGTAAAATATTTAAAAAAAATCTATTTTAGAAAGTTTTCTGAAATTGTCGTGCTTTTTCACACGACAGGCATGGCATATACAGCAGCAGCATAGCTTAGTGCAATTGTCAATTCAAACGTTGTTATAATTTTATGCCGTTATAAGCTCAGATGAAATCATCTAAATTTTCGCACGTTTCATTGATTTCACAATTTTTTATATACAACCTCACGTTGGTTTTTTTCTGCTTGTAATTCTTTTGAATGTCGTTTTCTTTTTGTAAGCGCTCCACTTCGCAGCGAACCAAGTCTTGGATATTATCTGTAGTCATTCTTTTAATAATAATAAAAGATTATATTTTTTAATCTGCGGAAAAGTATTAATTGGAAATGTTTTCTTTTATTTCAGAAGCACATCTCATGACCCAAAGCACCAAAAAGTAGCTTTTAAATAGACTTTTGGTGCTTTATATATAATAATCTGAAATCAAACACACACACATCCTAAATAAGATTATCTTCTTCTCATTTGAAAAAGAAAAATCACCCAATGTAGGGAAATTAATTTGATTAGTGTATTGTATCTAGCAATCTCATCAAATTTTTACTTTTTACCATAGAATAAACATTATTTTCACCCCTATGCATTTTTTGGTATATAATGAATAAAATAGTAAATCATTATCAGTGTAATTCAACTTATTTATTATACCAAAACATTTCAATGTTGTTAGTAGAAGAGAACAATAGATTTTGTACAAGTTCACTCAGACCGATATATCCAGTATCTTCAAAGATAAAGTTTTTATTGTTACAAATGACCTCACCGTTTGTTTGACTACTCACACTCGCACGAGAAGGTCCATAAATGCTCGCTGGCATATTTATATTATAGTATAAATTTAATTTAATGGCAAACTTTAAATTTTTATATTGAAACATATTTTAGTGTTTAGAGCGCCGAAAAGCTTCCTTTGTACAAAAACCTTTTCATTTTGCGTGTCGAAACAAATTTCGTATTTTACGCGCTGCGAAGTGTTGTTGAAAACTAAAACTTTTATCTCGATGGAGAAGGAATATGATATACGTTAACGTCAAAACCACCTTCCGCCGAATGCAGAATAAAACCGGGTCAGCTTTCGCAAAATTTTACAAAAATTGAGCAGTATGTGGGTGCTTGATTAAATATGTAAAGGGTAGTTTAAGCTCTACCGTACCATCCGAGCATAATTAGATATTTTTCGACAAGAGGTATTGTTTGTAAAATTTCATCGCCATCGATATAGCCGTGATGTTCGTAAATGTACGAGTTGATATAATTACCGCTATATGAAATTGGCGCGCTCGTTCGACTAGGACCATAAATGCTCGCCATATTTATATAATTTCTAGATTTAAAATTATGGGGAAACCGTGATTATTTATGTCTCTACCCTTTGAATCTTTAATTTGAAAACTCAATGCGTTAAAAGTACCGGTTTTAAGCTTTTTAGTAATGGATTTTACATTCTATCCACATACTTCTCTCCCGAATAATTTGTCTTGTAACGGAAAAGTTGTCAGGCCAGGGCCAAGCAATACTGTTGAAACAATTTTCGGTCGTAGAAATTCTGATCGCAATGAGCCTGCTAAAATTTTAAAAAGTTGTACATCAATTTTTTACTATATTCTCCCAAAGAAAGGAATTCGTTGGGAAACCCGAGTAAATTAGCTAGCCCGAAGAAAAATTTGACGGATTTGTTTTCTTGAGTTAAATTTAGCAAGAAAAACCCGTTTTTTCATCGATGGTGAAAGTGATCCAAGGCGCTGCCTTTACCATAATATCAGATAATTTCTTTAATGTTGTAAAGCCCCGGTTCGACAAAAGTTTTACAACATCTTGTCGCTCACCCACTGTACGATAGATTATTTTTTTCTTTTCTACGCACGTTGTAATATCCCACCCAAATGTTAACGCTATTTAATGATATCGCAAGATTGCCCTCGCGATTATCAATGACGTCATTTAATTGAACTGACCCGCTATTTCGATTGCTGAGAAGGATACATTTTATTATTAAAATTTAGTAATTTAAGTAATAAAATGTCTTTTCCATTAGCGTTTTAGAGTACCTTTCATTTCCAGATTCTCAATCTGAAATTTTAACGCCAGTAGATTTGACGAGTCTTAATATTTACGTCAATGAAAATGATTTTTCTCTATCGACCCGATTAATGTTTTTAGCAACCAAGCTGCCCCGCGTTCATAGCGATGAGATTGTAAATAGTTGGAATTCTAATTGCCAAAATTTTATCAAAATCAACAATTTTGTAACGTACTGCAGTACAACGAGATGCGGTGTGAGTTATGAACATTTTAAATCATCTTTGAAATCGTGATGATTCGTAGTTTTTTAGATTGCCCGACATCAAATGAGACGAGGCAAAGAATTGAGTTACCCGCGTCTTTTCAAAATTATTTTAGCGCGTTTGACAAACAATATAGACATTAGCGCGTATAAAAAGGAAAGATTTCACCTTTCGCAAGTTTCCAATTGGAAACAACGCGTAGACAAAACTCGTCGGGATTGGGGAGCGTACTATTATTACGATAATGGTTATAAAAGGGTGCTCTGGAAACGACTACGATAATTCTAGTTTGAACGTTATCTCTACCGAGGTGAGCGATTACGATTATTATAAAACTGCGACAAAATGAGTTTTGGAGATCATCCTTCGACCCATAATAGATCGGATACATTTTACAATCTCCATCTACAGAGCTCGTTTGGACAATAAATGAACCGATTGACGAGTTCAGAGGTTTTACGGATATCGGTACAGAAACGCATAAACGACTTCATAAGAACGTACGCAGTAGTATGTGCCGCAAATCAGTCCTCTTTGTGGAGGTGGAGTGTGCAATTTGTGTGCAGTTTGTCTGCGGTGGTTTGTGCAGTTTGTAACGGCAATACCACTGCACACAACCGCATACAAAATATTGCGCCATAAATTATGTGGAGGCGGGGTGCAAACTCCTCAGTTTGTGTGCAATTTTTCTGGCGGTGGGGTGGAGGGAATTTTTCCGTTTAAGCAATTCTTCCGTTTTTTTTTTTATGACGTCATTTCGCAAGTAAAAAATTGTGTTACCACCCTCCACCACAAATTGCACACAAACCCACAAAATGCACTCCTCCTCCCATAATTTAGTGATATTTTATGTGTGTTGTGTGCAGGTGGTATTGTTGTTACAAACTGCAATAAAACCACTGCAGACAAACTGCAATAAATTGATACTGCTCCTCCACAAAGAGGACTGATTTGCGGCACACATGATTGAATTTTTTTTTCAACTGCACACAAAATACTGCACTACTCCCTCCACACAACTGCACACAAACTGCACACAAAATACTGCACACAACTGCACACAAAATACTACACACAACATACTGCACACAACTGCGCACTACTCCCTCGAATTTAAAAGGTGGAGGTGTGCAGTCAGGGTGGAGGAGAAATAGTGCAAGCGCAGCATGCATATTGATGATTTCGGCAAGTTGAGAGATACGACACAAAAAATATATAAAACACAAAAGAACACATTCAGTCCTTTTTATTATTTTTTATTCCTTTTTTTAAATTCACGTAACAACAATGGATTACCGATACAAATCACTATATAAAAGAAAACTCAAAATTATTATAACTCAAAGTATTAATAATTCCCAAGAAAATGCACATTAAACAAGAATCCTTTATATAAAACAATGTAAATCAAATATCTATTGGACTTAGCTTGTCAATTTTGTGCACGTTATATATAGATTTTTGGGGAGAGGAAACATGAGGGATGTATAGGACTAGGGAACTCAATAGATAGTCAAGTGAATTATAAGGAATATAACAGAATTAAAAGAAAGTCAACTCACACTGAATTTCATAGGGATTAAGAGTTCACATCTTTGCAATAAATGTAACACGATAGATTTACACATCTCACCTGTCCATACCGAGCAATATGGGACGAAGTATTTTGGATTATATTTCATCAATGAACTGCTCAGGAACTGGAATTTCGTTGCGTGTACCGTCAACGAAACCGTAAATGAAGTCGGATATTAGGGCTCATAATACAGTTGTTCAACTTTTACATGAAACAACGGTCTGCTTTTATGTCAGGCCTGTAGTTCACAATACATCTCTTTCATTAAAGATGAACAGAAAGTCACCCAGTTTAGAACCCATGCAGAGGCACTCATTTTCTTCGAAATTAAGTTGTCACTGCCTCAGATGTAATGTGGTGTAATAGTGCAAAATCAGCAGTATGATTACTGTAAGACTAACAGAGGTGGTTATTTTATAGATTTGATTCCCTACCAAAAACACTATTATAGATGCTTTTAATTACAGTAGTCTTTCTGAAACACCTGGTCTTTTCATATTATCACTCTTCCTCGTTCTCTTCATCCTCATTTAGCTGGAAGTAGTAGTCCGTCACTTGGTATGCAGGTTAGGCATTACCTGTTCAGAGCTTTGTTTACATTTGTATGCCTTTTATTTACTTTTTTCTCTGAGGTAACTTATCAAAAATCCTTGTATTTGTTGAAAAAGACTCGCTTGATCGCCCAAAGGGTTTTCTCATTATTTTTTCCTTGGCTTGATCTTCACCATACCCCGTTGACGTACTTTTCATATTTTTCACACCACATCTCTTCAGTAGCCTCTTTAGCCTCTTCCAACCAGTCTCGAAAAGTGGCATTGTCTTCCAGTTCAGAACTAGACTCATTCTCTTCCGATGATTCGTCATATTCCACCTCCGTATCGGATTCTGAATCATCTTCCTCGAAATTCGTCTCATCCTGCGTAGATTCAGTTTCACAAGTTTCTAATTCCGAATCTTCAAATCTACGCTTTTAACATCGGGTTCAGAATTATCGATGTCAGAATTGTCAGATTGGATAGCTTTTAATTTCAGAATCATCGTCAACTTCATCCATTTTAGATTTCTCTTCATTATGTACATGTTCTGCATGCCCGTAGGTTATAGGCTATCTCCGTCCAAAGCTTTTGCCGCACTGGTGACAAGCATGGGGTTTGACAGCAGAAATAACATTCATGTTGAATCTCTGATGCTAATCTCCTATTGACAAGAAACGGAAGAAATAGTTTATATATAGGCCATAGAGATCTACGCAAGGTCCATCGTGGCTACATACTTGCGTACCGGTCGTCACGAGAAGTTGCCTACGGAGGGCACAACACCAAGATAGATCAGGAGATGCGAGATGAGCTGGAGCGATTGCTGGACGACAACCCTCTACTAACACTAATTCAGATGAAAGATGAACCTCAACACTCTCACCAGACAAACCAACCGTGTCTCCCAGCACTATTGCCAGAACCCTGGACGGCATGCTCATGACCCTTAAACTCGCAGAGGACGTGCCTGATGCCCGCAACTCGCCCAGAGTACTCGATATGCGTGTAGAGTACGCGCAGTGGTTCATGCAGTACGGAGTTGTCGGCCACTGCGTGTTCATCGACTAAACTGGCTACAACATAATTTGTTATATCATGGTCTTAGATTGTGTAATTTCATTGGTCGAAAGCCTGTCACACGACAAATCACAAATCTTCATGTTACCTCGTGACGTCACTCAAAAGTGATGTTACCCTCGTGACGTCACTCAAAAGTGATGTTAACCTCTCAAAGTGGTACATCACCCTGATCGTCCCCGGGAGTATCATCCCATTATATCTTTCACAAGTGCTACTTTTGATTGCAAGAAGTGAAAACAGCGACCGAGGTTGTTATATTGCTGGTACCCGCAGAACACGCTATATTTCAATTTGATGCACTGTAGGGACCAGCTAAACAACTGTCGCTGTGTGTAATTTTTTTTCG
>JAQQFT010000375.1:0-28552 GCA_029582265.1 Zoroaster sp. YZ-2022 | reverse complement strand
TGGCAAGATCAGTTCCACCCATGTTTTTGTTGTAATCTTCAATACAATTGGGCTTCATAACATCACACAAAATCCATCAGCTTTTATTACACCGAATTTGCTTTTTGGACAAATCAGTGTTGCCTACATTAGTTAAAAGTGTTACAGATTTTTTGTCTTGCCAAACGATACACAATTGCCCACCTTTCACCAAAAAAATGGGTCATCTCCTTTCTTCATTTTATGGTTTTTTGGGTTTGCGGCCTGGGGTATTCCTGTGTAGTGTACGAATATCCACAACATCCGAATCCTAGTTTAGCAAGTTTATTACAAGAGCTGGGCTAGTATAGTAATTATCACAATATATTACGTGTCCCTTATTCTTAAGTCCATGGACCAGATCAATGACGACTTTTCCTGCAACTGTTGGGTTTGGCGGATGGCAGTCTGATGACTTGAAATCTACGTCTGCATCATAAACAGTTTGGGTGTCGTCGGCTCCTGTGTACAGTTTCCAAACACACGTGTAGCCTGTTTTGGACCTGTTCAGGGAGAAGGCTTTAATACCCCGTTTGATAGGTTTGTTAGGCATGTATCGAATAAAACTTAATCGTCCCTTGAATTTCAACATACTCTCGTCTGGAGACAGATTCTGCGCAGGGTTATACAGGTTGAGAAACTTGGACGAGGACTTCTATCAAGGGCCGAACTTTGGAAAGTTTGTCCTGTTTAGCCAAGGCTCTACGAGGAATTTGGTTATTTGAGATGTGGAGGAACCGAAGAATTGAACTGAGCGCCTTACAAGCAGCAACTCACAACAGCTCTCCAGTTTTTGTGCTAAGTAAGTGTTTTGTAGCTACAAGTTTGTCTTCATTTTTATACTAGTGATTTCTTATTACACCTGGAATCTACTGGACGTTTTATGTGAGTATTTGTACATTTGTTTTCTATATATAAGTGAAAACTGTTGTTTTTTTGTATGTCTGTGCAGCAAAATTTACTGTTGAGTGTACACATTTTGGATCTTCATTTTATTTGTGCAGTCAACTCTGATTTAGATTATAACCTGTAGCTAGAGATTATAACCCGTAGCTTGACCACAAGCCTTTTGTTTGGATCAACAACTTTGTGATCAGACAATGGAGGTCTACATCCTGTTTATTCTACTCCTGCTATCCAGACCATGGTGTCTCAATGACTCATCAGTAGATGGCTACAAGATGCAATTCCACAGATTGTTCAACTAAAATCCGCCATCTTAAATTTTTGAGACGTCCTATATCATACTATGATAATTCATCTGCCACCTTTCACCTGGAACTCTTTAATTTCTGGGTGACATAAAACCCAAACCCCTGACCTGAAACACTGATCAACACACCCACAAACGCCACTCAGCTCCATAAAAATTTCCTACAGCCGTAATGAACTACTCAATCTTCGCAATGCTCCATGTATTGATGTAGCTTTATCTTATTTAGGATTGAGTCAATTGAACTGTCTTGGAATACTTGCTAATCAACCCCAAACATACCGCCGCACACATAGAGGTAAAAAGCTGGTCGCCGTAGAATGGACAGACTTACACAACTAGCACTCCAGCCTTACCAACCCCAGCAGTGAACTCAACATCAACAAGCGACATTGGTATAACTTCAACTCCAAATGTTTTACGATGAGTCTAAATCTTCACCTCTGTGTCTTGAATACTCAATCCATATGTAACAAATCGGATGAATTTGTTGACTTTGTACTTCAAAACAATTTGGGATCTTGTTGCCATAACTGAGACATGGTTTAAAACTCTACGATGACTTGCCACCCGTGAGTGTACTCCTGCTGGCTACTCTCTCCATCATATCCCCAGACCAATAAAGACCGGTGGAGGGGTTGCACCTACCTAGGTCCAGTTTATCTGTCAGTATGAAAAGTGTTATTATTGACTACCTAACATTTGAATCTCTGCATGCTGAGGTAACGTGCAACCTAGATCTGCCTTTGCCTTGTTATTTATCGACCAGAAAGGGATGTTGATGGTAAACATGTAAACTTCTCCAGTTTTCTGCAGGAATTTGAAAATTAATTGTCGATTATCTCTTACAACCCATCTGACATTATTTTAACCGGCGATTTTAAGATTCATATGGACATTATTTCAAACAATTATGCAAATCAGTTTAAAGATCTGCTCTCTGCTCATGGACTTATACAGCACATCACAGCACCCACTCATCGGTATGGTCACTGTCTTGACCTCATGATAACGTGAAAATACTTCACCTCTTATCTCGAATATAACTATTCATCCTGGCTTATCTGATCATTATGCAATCATGGTAAATTTGAACCTTAAAACCTCCCATACCTACCATTTCTGTAACTACCGCCACTTGTAAAAAGTAAATATTAAAGATTTATGTCATGATATTGAATCTCAACTGGAAAATGTAAACCTTGAAGATGGTGAGCTGGATTCTTGTGTCAGTCTATTTGAATCTACTGTCCGTAACATCTTGGATGATCATGCTCCGCAAAAACTCGAACTGTTAAACTACAATCTGAATCCCTGGTTCAATGATGATATCCGTGCTGCAAGGAAAATCCGCCGTCAACTTGAGAGAAGATGGCGTGACAATGGGAAACTTGGAGTACATCGGCAACAATACTGTAACCAACGTGATATTGTGGAAGAACATGATTAACCAGGCAAAATAACTCACTACTCATCTCTTTGTGGAAGATAGCTCTGGTGATCAGAAAAAACTCTTTAACATTGTTGAAAAGCTGCTTCATAAACCCAAAGCTCCAGTGCTTCCATCTACACACTCCGATCAGGACCTCGCAAATGCTTTTTCAAATTGAGAATATCAGTCGTTCTTTTCCCTCAGTACCTGCCATTCTATCACAAACACCATCACGCAAGGATCCACAATGTAGACTGTCCATGTTTGAGCCTACGCGAGTGTTACGGAGATCAAGAAACTCATCATGAAATCGCCATCAAAATCATGTGAACTTGATCCAGTGCCAACTTCTGCTAATAAAACAAAATATTGATGTGTTTGCTAAGTATATCACAATTATTGTAAACAGATCTCTTCTTCCGGTTGTTTCCCTAATAGCCAGAAGGTTGCTCATGTTAAACCACTCCTAAAGAAACCCAGTTTGGACAAGGAAGTTTTCAAAATTACCGACCAGTAGCGAATTTAAAGTACCTTGAAAACAATCGAGCGAGTTGTTTCATCACACGATCTCTGACCATGTTCGTGCTAATAACCTGTCGGACACATTTCAGTCAGCCTACAACCATTTCATGGAACAGAAACTGCTCTTCTTCGCGTCAACAATGACATTTTATCTGCCATGGATGAGGGAAAATCACTGCATTAGTTTTGTTAGACTTAAGCGCCGCTTTTGACACTGTCGATCATAAAATCCTTCTCTCCTGCCTTCAATATCATCTTGGAATACATGACACAGCCCCTGGATTGGTGTAAGTCCCACCTTTTAAATAGGCCTCAGCATGTTTGTACTGGTAACGCTATCTCCGAGCCTGTTACTCTGACTATTCTGTACCCCAAGGCTCTGTAGCTATAAGCCCACAGTGGTTTACTGTTTATACCTTTCCAGTTCGTGATATCATTTTGAGTATAATTTAAATTACCATGTTTACGCTGATGACACGCAGCTTTATACTTTTAAATCTTCTCAAGAACCTGCTGATTCCTGCATTAAAACACTGGAGAAATGTATTCAAGAGATTCAAAGTTGGATGAGACAAAACTTCCTGAAATTGAACGATGAAAAAACAGAATTTGTTCTATTTGGATCACGTCAGCAATTGTGTAAAGTTTCTCTTCCATTTATTACAATTGGTGACTCGCAGATAACCCCCTCATTACATGTACATGCATGTAATTTGGGTGTTATATTTGACTCGACAATGACTTTAAAACCACATATCTCCAACATTGTTCGCATATCATCATTTCATATCAGAAATATACATGTAAGCCGAATTAGGAAATACTTGAATAAAAGTGCGCTGAACAAATTATACATGCATTTGTCACATCACGGCTCGATAACGGGAATGCTCTCCTTTACGGTCTTCCGCAGAATCAAATATCTCGTCTTCAGCACATACAAAACACAGCAGCTCGTGTTGTGACTTTGTCCAGAAAGTCATGCCATATCACGCCAATCTTGAAAGAACTGCACTGGCTTCCTGTTTCACAGAGAATTGTTTTAAACTTATGCTAATTGTTCACAAATCTTTTAATAACATTGCTCCAATTTATATTTCTGAACTACTTAAAGTCTCACACTCCATCACGCAATTTGCGCTCCAGCAACAAGTCACTCCTCAAGGAACCAACTTCAAAACTGAACTGGGTTGATCGGTACTTATCAGTCGCAGCTCCGAGACTCTGGAATCATCTTCCAACTAAACTCAAATCTTGTCATAGTATAACCAGATTCAAGTCGATGCTTAAAACTCATCTTATGTCACAACTCTTCAAAGATGATGTATATTTGTAATTGCATTGTAGGTACATGTATCTCGGTACATAATTTGTTTTGTTTCCCTATGCTATCATTGTATATTGTTTGTATTAATGTTTTTTCTTTGTTTCCGCGCCTTGAGCGCCCAGCAGGGTGGATATGTGCGCGCTAAAAATCTTATTATTATTATTATTATTATGTATGATCGACGGGTAGAATGGGATGCGAAGAACTTCAGATGTTGACCAGTACATCTTGTATTGAGAGGATTTGTTTATGCCCATAGCAATGAGAAGTGCCACAAATGCCATCATTTCTGGAATGTTGGTTGGGTGCCAGGAGAATTGTTGACCAGGATTTGATTCTATTGTTTGCTGCGCATAGCGATTAGTCTCATCGACGAGCATATCCACACGAGCTGACAAAAATACAGCTTGAACATCTCCACTGCCGACAGTGTGGCAAAGTCGCCGGTGGGGCCAGAATTTCCATTGAACTGCACAGTCCCACACCTCGTAATGGTCTCGTCGTTCCCAACCGGATCGGAAATCTAACTTTCCTGTCGTTCTTGATCTCGGTCGGCTGTCACCTTGGTAGGTAGGCTGCAACAGAAAAACAAGGCAAAGGAGGATTAATCTCGGTCCTTTGTAAATACAATATCTCAATGCTGCATGTGCACAGGCCACAGGGGGTCATGCGCAAAATGAATATTGTGCTGAGAAATAAAATATGGCAGATTCCATCCACTCTCCAAAACTCGTTATCGATAAATTTTCGTTTTAATGTGGGATTGTGAATGTGAATTCCCCCAACTTCTTGCATAATACGACTTATGAGGGCCTTTCGAATACAAGGCTATTCTTTTGGAAGCTTGAGACTAAGAAGAGTGCATTTTCAGCCTGTTAACGCTAAAGAGCACGACCGGCTATGGGTAAATGTTAAAATTTCATGCTGCTCATATCTATAGGCCTACATCAACTTGCTGTTTCAATGAATACAAATATTACCCCAACAAACTACTAATAATTGTACATTTTCACTTGACGTTTTGACCCAGTCCAGGGGTGGGATTTGTCAATCCTATTAAAAGGGATCCATTTTCTAAATTTACATTACTCAACTCCAACAGTTGTAACGCTATAGCCTAGGAAAATAAGTGAATTACGTTAATTTGCATTGGGCAGTGTTATTAATATTAGTTATTCATTTTTACTGTGATTTTGGCCTACTCTTCAAGTTCAACGTCGTCGTCGTCATCCGTTACTTCGTCATCTGATTCTGAGCCACTGTCTGCAAAATCTCAGCCAAAATGCCATCATTTATGTCCGTTTCCATCATGATTGCAACTAAATTCAACTGACCGTTGTGGAAACGAGTGGACGCTAGCACCAAAAACCGCAAAGTGACGCACTTTTCTTTTCATAAACTTTTATACACTTCATTCATGTCAATAGAGGGCGCCAACCCCAAAAACAACTCAAGCATTTTCAGGTGGTGATTTAAGTCGCCGTGGTCGTCAAGGGCATGCCGATTCCTGGCACCTTTAGAGCCCACGGAAGGAAGTATCACAACAAAGGCTCTTTTAGAGCCTGGGATCGAAAGGGTTAACTGCGTCCTGGTCCGGTTGTCAGTTCTGGAGACGCTGTGGGATGGGGTGGGTGGCGGGGGAGGGGCGTAATGGGATTACTAATTACTAAACTTTCATGGATAACCACAAGTTTGTATTGGCCATGCCATAAATGTTGCTGGCAATGAGATTGATTGGAGATGCCCTGTAGTATATCGCGCAATGCAGTGGCAATGAATGGGCAACACATATACAGTATGTATACATACATGTACATGTTTGCGTGTCATGTCCCGGCTGCTAAACTGTAACACTCCTACTTACCAACATTCTTGTTGGCCTACTTTTATATGTTTACTAATAAGGAGCCAAGGGAATATTGATAATGTTCATCATCGATACGGGTGTAAATCCCGGAGATGGGGGATATATATCTACTAGGTCGCCCGCAGGCGGGATCGCCCGATATTCCAATCACTCTTGTCCTCTATGTACCTGGCCAGCTCTTCTACCATTTCTGCTTGAACTCTGGCCTCATCTGTTCTTCCGACCATGCTTTGGCTCTTAGAGCACCATACGACTGGCGGGGAGGTTTGGATGGCGGTGCCAATGACCAGCTATTCCCATTCTCCTGAAGGCAATCTTGTGTGAGACTAGACTCGAGGGAGTTTGCCATTATAGTGCCTTGTTGGTTACATGGTCCCTCCAGTCGATATCGAGCACCATCCTCAACATCCTGGTATAGCAGCCTTCAAGGGATTTCTGGAGGTTCGGGGTCAGGGTCTAGCACTCAGATCCGTACAGCAGGACGGACTCCACCATTATACCAGCCACTTTTTGGCCTGGGGTGGTCCATAGGATCATCCCAGAATTTGTCATGGTAAACAAATAATAATAAGCGAATAATTCGTGCAAAAAAGGAGGAAATTTGGTTTGTTTAAATATTTCTTCTGAGGACGATCAGAGCATACTGATCGAAACGTCAAGTTGTAACCTCCAGTTCTTTTCAGAACTAATTACTTAAATATTTGTTTGTTTCTTTGTCTGATTGGGTGTCATCTTTATGGTAGCTGTAGTATTCTGATTGGTTTTGCGTCAGATAACCGGGGGATTCATGTGCCTGCTGATTTTTTTATATATAAAAAAAGATTAAAAGACAAACGAGAAGAGAAATGGTACTTAAAGTGATGTTTCAAGCTGTGTTTTTTTTTTTGTCTTTTTTTATGTGTGTTTACATTTACCCCTGTCCAACTCCTATCGTTAACCCTATCCAATTCAACCCTTACCCTCTTCTACCGTAACCATTCCCGACACAAACACTAATCTGGGTCTTTACATAAAATTACACCAAAATAAAACACACACACATACACAATGTTTTCACATTTATTTTTTAAAACCATTTCAACAAAAGTAATACACACAGTATCATGATTGTTGTTCATTTATTTAATCATTGTTATTTTCAAAAGCAATTACAATATTATATTTAACAAAAACACTTTAATTCTAATCAAACCATTAGCAATATAAATAAACATATAAAAGAATAACGATTTCACACAATAAACTTGTTCAATGGAGACATCTCTAAGTAAACGATACATTATGCATCCAACTGTTCAATAGTGCTACCAATCAGTTCAGTTAAATTGTTAAAAAACGTAGGGTAGAACGAACGGGCAACATCGTCAGGGTCCGCCCTCCACTCATTTAGGATGTGCTTAATTACAGAATGTTTATCAATGTCCAATCCCTCGTCGCTTGATTCATTAACATTTAGATAGGTGTTGACTGCGTCAAGAACGTCAATAACTTTGTGCGCATCTACAAGCTCCACCGCTTCTTCGTAATAATCAGATACATAGTCATAAAGACGGCATGGTGGATGCATACCGAAAAACGCACACTTATGATCATACAGACTCGGCCAGTTATCCTCACATCCTTCACACCCTAGTTGTTCCTGGAGCAGCATACACGAGCTTTAGTATGTTATCCGTAACCATCTTGGTCAGAATTATTTTGATAACCATTCTGGTGGGTGATGCTTCGTCTACGATATCAACACTGGCGGGTGATTCAATGTCTCCTGGAATGAGTAGTAAACAAAGAATAGTTAATAGCTGTGTTTACACTGTTCCCAGGGCTTTGGTAATGTCGGCGCTCTGTCCAGCCAGCATCATCCACTCTTCGGTGGTGAGATTCAACCCCTTCTTCCCAGCCAGCAATCGGGTCTTGTTCATGTTCCAATAATACTCTCTGATATTAACGTAACGCTCACCACCGATTTGGCATTCTTCTGTAGCTTCTCTTGACGGTGTCCTTTCCCTTCACGTAGGGTGAACCGAAGCCCATGGTTGTCTGCCTGCGCCTAAGAGGAATTACCGGTCAACTCGTTCACAGCAGCCGCCAGAATGTCCACTCCGGTTGAGTCGACCAGTCTTCTCTGTTCACGCTGGATCGGTATGGTAGTAGGGATGGACCAAACACTCTCTCTGGTAAATATGTTGTAGAAGTAACATTTTACCCTCAGTCGAACTGTACGCTTCACGCCAACCGGTTTTGACTTGCTCGTGTGTAAGTTTTTTCACACAGTCAAACGGTCCACCATCCAACAGAGACGTCGGGAAGTTGGCGGCGCTACTGACATCGATGCAGCATCGTAGGTTGTATTAAGGTTGGAAAGTTCAGCCATCTTGTAGAGAGATACAGTATACAGCAAACGTATATTCTAGCAGAAGTCAGAAGTCAGTTGTCCGGGGTATAGAATGAGTCGTAAACGTCAAACAGTTGCCCTTTATGAGTTTCAGACACCAGCAGTCAAATTGACAGTGTAAATTATTTCGGTTAACCTTTATTATCCAATCAAAACACAGCATGATTGACCATTCAGAGCACAATACAATGGTTACGTAACGACTTGCCCAGACTTGTCCGTGACGTCACACAGGTAACTTCATTCATCACGGCAACTTCATTCATCACGAGGTCAACACGTCTTAGCTCGCCCTTACATGCCCGGTGACGAAACACTAATACACGATATCTAGTACCCTGTTCACACAAACATACTCATTATACACCAGAGTTAATTATTAATTAAAATATAATCATAAATATAAATGATTAAAACTATTATATAAATATGTTTTTTCCCACAGCAGCAGCGCGCACCGTTGCGTGGTAATGCATTCTGTCACTTGGTGACTGCTGTCATCGATCGTTCCTTAGAAAACCGTCGTCAGCAATAACGGCTTCCTCCAGTTGTTGTTACTTTCGCGATAAGTAAATCACTTGTTTTTAACTTATTTTATTTTCAACAAGATGACCACTGTTACTCCCATACCCTTTCATGTATTTCTATTCATCGTACGTTCACACGTACGTACAGACCTGCTCCCTTTGTGTTTGCATTTCTATTCACCGTATGTTGGCGCGGCCCGTACAGACCTGTCCTGTGATCACTCAGTCGTAACACCATTGTCCGTACTGCGCGCTGGGGAGGGTCTGGGAAGTTGAAGCAATATTTGGGAGGGAGTAGGTGCGGAGGGTGAACCTCCGCCTGCCTCCGCCTCCTCCGCCTGCCTCCGCCTGCCCTGCCTCCCTCCGCACTCCGCACAAAGGTGCAGGATGCTCCTCTTATGCTACTAACGACCGACTCGAGAAAGAATCGCGCGCTCAAAAAACTTTTACTGATATAAACGAAGCGATGAATGAATATTATATCGTTACCGGCAGCCAATTTAAACCGCCAAATTTATACGACGAGCCTAAACTAGCCAATTTTTACGCTCCTATAGGGAAGATAAAAACCCCCAGAAAAGTCTTGTTCATCATCTTGGGCATGGGAGTAGTAGGCTACATGAGTTGTAAATTATTCAAAGAAGATAAAAATAAAAATAAAAACTAATGGTAAATAGTATGACGTTCATGTTGGTGGCTCACAGATCAAAACCGTCAATAGTGCACGTAACCTTGGAACAAGTATCACTTCTGACCTCTCTATGAAAAATCAAATCAATAACATTTGCCGTTCTTCATCACTAGCCCTTCATAAATAGGAAAGTTAAGGAATTATCTAGATCAACAGCTAGACAACTGAAAAACTCGTCCATGCTTTCATCACATGCCGTTTAGATCTCTGTAGCAGGCTTCTCAGTTGTCTATCTGTCTCACAAATTGCAAAACTCCAACGCATTCAAAATTCAGCAGCAAGACTTGTCACCCGCTCATCACCTCGGCAACATATCACCCCAATACTCCGTACACTTATCGTTAACGGAAAAAATTGAGATGCATTCAGATTTGTTGGTATTCATTCTTATATTGTGGAATTTAGGAAAGAGAACTCTTTCCTAGATTTGAACTGCAAATTAGTTCAATTTATATGAACCCTAACGTTCCCATGCTAAATTATTAAGCTGCTGAAATTCCACAAGGCAATGAGTTAAAAAATACAATCAAAACAAATATTTTTAATTAATCTAAACTTCTTAAATAATTGAAATTTTTCCTCAAACATACCCATTGTGTTCTATTTAAAAGAATTAATGCTAAAACCAGGGCCGGATTTAGGACTGGGCAAGCTAAGAAGTTGCCCAGGGCCTCCACAACCAGGGCCTCCACATATTTCATGAAAAAAATTGTAAGGAAAAATGTAGGCTGACCTGAACTGTAGGCTGGTCTGTAAATATATGTACTGTACTATATTCTTGTTATGATTGATCATGATTGACCTGCTTGCTTGCTCATTCAGGTTCTTTCTACTTGAACAAAATTACTTTATGGATGACTGTAACTATGTCTTGTGACTCTTGTCACCTTTTAGTATTTAGTATTCTAAGGTAGGGTGGGCCTCCACTACTGAAGGCTGCCCAGGGGCCTCCACATGTCTAAATCCGGCCCTGGCTAAAACCTAACCTTAAAGGGACAGTATCGTCACGATCAGAGCAGACTTTCAACAGGGCATGGAATCGGTGTCCTAGTTTAAGATGAACACAGTGACTGAAAATTACGGTAGTAATGACCTTCATGTGGGGTATTATTTTCAGTCACTGAGTTAATCTAAATTTAGCACTCTGATTCCATGCCCTGTTGATCTTGACGATATTGTCCCTTTAATGTCGCCACGATTCCCACATAGCCCCTTTTGACTTGACTGCATTACAAACTTCCCTGCTTATAAAAACAATAAGTGACTGATATTTGCTGCATTTATGAACAGGGATAGAACATGCTCAGGAGAAGATAAGATAAGACTTTCTCAAAATAGACTCTAAATATTATAAATGAAAACAATTGTATTATAAGGACAATATCGTCAAGATCAGAACAGACCTTCAACAGGGCATGGAATCGGTTAAGGATAAGGTATAGAATTGAAACATTTAAAACTGACTTGGTGTCAAATTAATGATGGTATCAATCTTCCCTAAACGAAATTAAACGAAATCTTTAAGAAATGTGAAATTATTCCCAATACGTTTATCGAAAAGAATACTGTAACGAAATGGAATACAATGAAATCACCTGAATACATAGGCCCTATGGATTAATTCACCTATATGAAGACGGTCAGAGCACACTGATTGAAACTTCGAGTTACCCACAGGTTCTTCTCAGAACCACTCAACTCAAGAGAGATTATTACACGATGGGACAGCAAACCTACTCAATTATCACTTTCCACCATGCAAACCTTTATGCCTTATGATTACACCTGGAATCTGGAATACACTGACATCAGGGCCGTATCGAGGGTGTGGGTGTGTGAAACCCCTCCCCCAATAAGGGTTGGTCCAGAATTAATTTGCAGTCGGCAAACCTAGAGCAATGGGTTCCCCCACTCTGAAATCTACCCACTCTGAAAATCCTGGATACGTCAGTCGGCAAATTGGCTTCCACTCCCAAAGAAAATGCCTTCGCTACGCCCCTGACTGAAATAACCTGAAAGCGTATACATTTATATAATACCAGGACTATTTAGTGAATAGGCCGGGTCTACTCTTGAAATATTGTGCAGTTACTTGGAGGAATATAAGACGAATAATCTGAGAAGTACGTGGCTAATGATGATTGTCCTGTAACTACCTTCTCTGCTAGGATATCTTGTTTATTCAGAAACATAATAACAGACGTGTCTCTCAGAAATCTATTGGAAAATGGCGAAAATTCATGATTTTAATTAAGTAAGCTAAAAGGGTTCTTTATCATCGTAACAAAAGTAAAAGGTAAAGTACATGACAAAACTTTTAGATAAATATTAACCTACATACACTCAGAGAACAGATAGTAAGCAAAAGTTAAGTAAAACAAGTTATGTAAACAAAACCTTAATTTACGTAAAGTCCCCCATGAGGTGCTGTGACTCATTCAACGTCAAATTCAAGATGGAGAACATGAATGTGAATAATGTCACAGCAGTGGGAGTATTTAAGCAATATTGTTCTTCTTGTTAGTTAAGGTTATGCCTGAATCGTTTGTGGGATGAGATATCCGCATGTAATCAGAATGTAGCACGACTGAGTCATGTACCATACATAATGCGTACACGCACAGCGACGACTGCTTCCAAGGGTGTCATTGTGCAAGGATGTGCACGTGTCGCAACCATTATGCACTGTCAATAGGCTACATAGTTTTGCCCTTCTGGCGAACAATTAAGGTTTAACCTGAACTATAGAGCCTGAACTAAGGAGAAGAACAATATTTAAAAACTCAACATTTGTTTAACCTTCAAATACCTCAAGTTGAGGAAATTCTTACAGTTGTAACTGGCCAGGTACAAAACAAAACTCCAAGCAACAATTACCAAGCAACAATGTAAGAAAGACAAAATAGCCTACCCATTAAACAGTAATATTTTATACAATTTACGTAAAATACCTCACAAGTATGTAAGATTTTACCTAACTGGCATTTACCTACAAGTTAGGTAAAAAGAATTATCCAATATCGCAGTAACACGTTATACAACTGTTAGGTAACATTTTACCCAATACCTGTTTGGTAAAGTTTTATTTAATTATCAGGAGGTTCACCAGGAACATCTAAAACAGGGTAAGATTTTACACAACCTGTGTATTTTTTTTCTCTGTGTTCAATACAATGAACTGTGTTACTTTTGTTTTAGTTTAAATAGTGTTCATGCGTTTTGCACGTACGTACGACTGTCATTAAGGTCTTGGCCAATGAAAAGCTCTGCTTTGCTGACTCGCCCCAAGCTCCGACCGTCGACGTCTATAGAATTTCACAATGAGTCCCGTCTGCCATTGTTCGATTTCTTTCACTCCGTTCATTTGCAACGAAGGTCGTCAAGAAGACAATGCCAACTTCATTGAGTTGTCTGCGGCTCAGAGGTTAGGACTCTTTCTGGTGATGGTGGCGTCATATTTTTTTTGCTTGCCACACACGTTTTCCCTGTCTTGTTGTTGTTTTTCTTTTCTTGGGAGAGTTGGTTCGGATGGGATTAATTGAATTGATTCTTTCTAGGGCAGGGGTGGTGAGGTGGTGGGTGGTGGGGTGGTGGGGTGGTGGGGTGGTGGGAATGACTGGCTTGGGGCTGCGGGCTCGGTCCGTTGACAGCGGCCAGCCCCTGCCGGTCATTATCAGGCAGTGAAGACCGGGTCCTCACAATGTTATTCCCTTATTATTATTACCTATAATTATTATTACTGTGCCATCCCAGAAAGGATCAACAATTTTGTTTGTAATTATTGGTATATTCCTGTTTATGTGTATCTATCTGTGTGGAACCTTGATTTTTTTCCTGAAAATAAAAATGAATTATAATTAAACAGCTGTAATAAAAAAGTCAGATAGAAATCACAAACATTTGCGTGGTAGCCTATACCTGCCAATATCCCGATTAATCATTTCCCGTACTCTTCTCCTTAACTGGACCTCGTTTCTTCTAAGGTAATGCTGCACAATGTCTTCTTCTGGGTTGGAGTTTTGGATAACGTAATTCACAACCAGGCCCCATTGGTTTCCATGGGCTCTGTATCCCTCTAATATCAGACGTCGCTCTTCATTATTTACAGGTAATCGGACTTGTCTGTGGGCCATGGCGAAATGTGTTGGTATCACAGACGTAGACGTAGACAGGTGTGACACCGTCCACTAACCTAGATGAGAGCAATTTGCATTGACTCATCTACATAATGATTATGTAAACTGAAAGACGTACCTAAAGGTTGTGAGTCCTTTACTTTACATTTGTATAGACGACGTACCATTTGAAAAGACTCCCGATCCTTTAGGTACGTCTTTTATATTACCTTTGTATAGACGACTTACCATTTGAAAAGACTCCCGATCCTTTAGGTACGTCTTTTATCCCTATCCATACCGCGTGCGCCAAATGGTACATATTTGTGGTCATTGTTCCAGACCAGGGGATACAAATGGCACCTTTGCAAACGTATTGTTTTACGACCGGCGGAGCTAATTGGTCTCCAGCCAAAATGCTTATGCGAATTTCATGACGGTCGCCCTCTATCGACAATTTAATTAATCCGCGCATAGTTAGCGTCCCCCCCCCCCAGCCAGCGCGTTATTTAAAAGAAAAAGTGGCTGCGGGATAGTGGCTGCCGAATCGAAACTTAATCATGGACAGCGATAGAAATGCTGCCATTTTGGCAGAGATATTTGATGATAGTGACTCGGAAATGGAGATCGACACGGAGAATGATGAAAGCAGCGATGATCAGGGTGATGATGAATCCTCAAGCGAAGGCGAAAAAGGACATTCGAGCGACGTGGATCCGCAGGATGAGGTATTTATGTTGTGTAGGTCATGACCGTATTAGGCACTACCCTTTTAACATCAGTTTTTAATTGGATTTTGGAGAATAGCTTCATTTTAAGCTGTATGCAACGAATTTAACATTGAGTGTAGATAAATGCCAGTTCTATTTTACGTATGCTCTTTTCCGCGTAATTTCATGTTTGACGAGATCGTGAGTAAACTATTGCCCCCCCAACAAAAAAACCACACCAAACATCTATACTCTAAATAAATGGCCGCCAATTTAAAAAGCCAAGATGGCCACCATTGGCGGCCATGTTGGTTTAAAAGATTTATCACGTGATTATGTTATTCATTTATGTATTCAAAATATAGAAGACGGCGTGTAACATGTTATTAAAGACGAAATATATGCAATTGCATTATTTTTGCATGACACTAAAAAACAAATGGATATTTAAATACATTACAACCGTTGCCATGATAACTGTGGACCTTCCCCCCAAATTAAAATTATTGTATTACGAGATTATAAAAAGTCCCCAAAATTTCATCAATCTGGTCATCAAAAACAGCGGAAATAGTGCCAATTTTAGTACACTTTTCATAAATTATACTGTGTGATAGACGAACAGCACCCTCATGCATTTTGTCTCTTCCCTTCCGCAGAAAAATGCCAAATCCAGATGGAAGAAAACAGACTTCAGATCGGGTTGGAAAGAGATCAGTCATCTCAACAGGAAGCCGATGCAATTCACCGGAAGCTCTGGTCCTGCAGGTGACTTCTCAGGCCTTTCTGCAGTACAGGTATTCCAGTTGTTCTTCTGCAGTGCCGTCTGGGATCTGCTTGTAGACGAAACAAACCGCTACGCAGAGCAAACTGTTTCAGAAACCTCCTGGACCCCCACTCACTAATGAAATGATGGCATTTGTAGCGCTACTGCTTGCTATGGGCATCAACAAGTCGCCTCAGTACAGTATGTACTGGTCAACATATGAAGTTCTACGGATGTCATTTTATCCATCCATCCATAATGTCAAGAAATAGATTTATTTCCATTATGCGATTTTTTCACCTCTCCGACAACCGGTTGCCTGAACCAGCCTCTGGATGTGACAAGCTTAAGAAAGTTAGGCCTTTGCTGAATGTCCTCCTCACCAAATTTCGCAGCCTCTATTACCCTGGACAGAACCTATCTCCTGATGAGAGTATGCTCAAATTTAAGGGACGCCTCGGGTTTCTACAGTACATGCCCAGAAAACCGGTCAAATGGGAAATTAAGGCATTCTCTTTGAACGAGTCAGAGACGGGTTACACCTATTCGTGGATGCTGTACACAGGAGCTGCTGCCAAGGAGACAAAAACTTCAAGAAGACTACATGTACATGTAGATACCGATTCATCCCCTCAAAGTGCCATCCCTCTGACCTAACCATCCCAGGAGAAGTCGTCGTTGAACTTCTAAATGGACTTGAACATAAAGGACATGTAATTTATTGTGATAATTACTTTAACAGACCAGCTCTGGTATCCAAACTGTCTCAATTAGGATTTGGATGTTGTGGTCCAGTGCGTTATACTGCACAGGGAATACCGAATGCAGCCCACCCAAAGACAAATAGAATGAAAAAGGGAGATAACCCAAAATTTTATGAGAAGGCTGGTCAGTTATGCATTGTTTGGCATGATAACAAAAATGTTGTACTCCTAACAAATGTAGGTGATTGCCAAGTAATTACAAAACAAATTCGGTGTAAGAAGAGCGAAAGTGGATTTCGTGAAATTGCTAAGCCCAAATCTATAGATAACTACAACAAATTCATGGGAGGAACCGATCTCGCTAATCAAATTTTTCAGTACTACACACATACACACAGAAGTTTGAAATGGTGGAAACGAGTGTTTTTCAGTATGTTGAACATATCCATGCTCAATGCCACGGTAATTTTCAACAGCATACCAACAAACAAGCATGTCAGTAATCTTGACTTCCGTCTTCAAGTCATAGACGGCCTACTCACAGGTTGGGAACGTAATACAATGCTGCGTTTTACACGATCCAATGCGAATAACCTTCCTGTTCGGCTGATGGAGAAAATGCATTATCCTGGCAAAAACCCTTCCGGAAGAAAACGTGACTGCATTGTTTGTAGCAGCCGGCGATTACACAATAGAAAACAAACGAGGATGATATGTAAACAATGTACATATCCGATGTGCGTAGTTCCTTGCTTTGAGAAATACCATACTTTGCACTTTGCATAAATTGCAAACAACCTATTTTGAGATAATCGACTTGCCAACAACTAATTATTGTTGTGGTAAGCAGACACCTTAGATTTATGTGTAAACTATATTAACGAGCATAATTATTCAACCTTACTGTTCAAAATAGAGTGCAATCGCCGGTGAATGTATTTTCATAAAAATTATAACCAAAAAGTGGATTTGTTATTGTAAATTAATCAGTTAATTTGGCCACTCTTTGTACACATTCGAATCTCCATCACTCTTGGCTCCCCTACCCCTCCCCTTCCTCTCTATTCAATGTTGGTCAACAACTGTGTTCGTGTGCCCACAATCCCAACCAACATTGAATGGGGGTCATTTGATTGAATGTCCTTCAATCAATAGATAGATAGTTCAGAATGGCGTAAACATTATGTTAGAAATTGTAAATGTGTCCCAGTATTCAATAAGGCTCTTACTCAGAAACAGATTAATCTGATAGAAAGTATCCAAAAAAGAGCCTGTAGAATTATCCTTGGTGTTGATTATGTATCTTACAACCTGGCCCTATCAGTATGTAAATTTCAAACCTGGAAGTGAGAAGACACAATATCTGTGTTGATTTTGCCACTGCTTTAGCTAGCCATCCTCAGTATCAAAATTGGCTCCCTTTGAAAAATCCTGTTGACTGTTTTTGAGACAAAAGGTTAAATATCAACAGTATTTCTGTAAAACTCAGAGATTTCGTAACAGTGCCATTCCGTATTTTATTAATCTACTTAACACTACAACACACATATAAATTATTACATTATTTAGCCACATATTTTTAATTTCTTAATTATTTTATTACACCTGTTTTAGCGTGTTTGTATGTATATACATTTTAAATTCTGAAATTGTAATTGTTTTATTTTAATTGTATTAATTGTAACACATTGTAAAAGTGCACGCAATTCAGCCTTTGGCTGCCATGTGACATTTTAGTGTAATAAACCATCAATGAATGAATGAATGAATGTAATCATGCAAAGTTTCAAATCTTCCAAATGTTATTTGTAATACTTAAAGCTGCATGCTGTACAGTGGAATTGCACACATGTGCATGTACATTAACTACAGAGTGTAGAGTGGTGGCGCTCTTCATTAGAAGCCACCAAAATTGCTATGGTACACAAGGGATTATCTGCACCAGTATTTACCTGGTATGGAAGGTCACACTGTGAAAAATGGGCTGGTACTGAAAGGGTTAAATTACATTTGTATAGACGACGTATCATTTGAAAATACTCCCGATCCTAGATTAGCGGAAGTGTCACACCTGTCTACGTCTACGTCTGTGAGACCAACACATTTCATCATGGCCCACAAACAAGTCCGATTACCTGTGAATAATGATTAGAGCGACGTCAGGGATACAGAGCCCATGGAAACCAATGGGGTCTGGCTGTGGATTACTTTATTCAAAACTCCAACCCAGAAGAAGACATCGTTCAGCATTATCTCAGAAGAAACGCGATCAAGTTAAGGAGAAGGGTACGAGAAATAATTAATCGGGATATTGGCAGGTATAGGCTACCACGAAAATGCTTTTGATTGTTATCTGACTTTTTTATTACAGGCTGTTTAAATATAATTTATTTTTATTTTCAGAAAAAAATTCAAGGTTCCACATACATAGATACACGTAAACGGGAATTTACAAATAATTACAAACAAAATAATTGATCCTTTCTGGGATGGCATCGTAATAATAATTACACTGATAGCAATTAGACAAAACTGCGTCTAATAATAGCAGATAAAAATATACATCATACCAAATTCATTATGACTATGAGGACTGGCCGACTGGAAGAAGAGAATAGAATAAGAATAAGACGTAGGCCTACGGAATAGACAACAAGTAATCGTGCTATTATATATTTAAATAAACTTAGGCCTACCCGCAGGGGTACCGGGCATGCGTACGCACCCCCAAATTCCCACAATAGTCGAAATTCAGATTCATTTTTTCAAAACGAAAATCGAAAAAGAAATATTGAAAAGCCGCCACTTAAAATCCCACCAGTTTCAATATAGGCTATATTTCAAACTTTTCTACCCCTTCTGTACGGGTATGCATGAATATTATTAACAAAATGTTTAAATTGTAAGTGCCAAGATGTACATTTTATCTTATCTTTCATGGTTCTTAGTAATGTGGGAGGCTTGGAAGGGACGGAAACCACAAGATTTGTACCTTATGCGAACTGTTTCAAAACGCCCCTCGGATCCGTCACTGATACATAATAGTTCTTAGTGTCAGATCAGACAACCATTGAAGTACTTAGGCAGTGTGTTGTTAATCTCCATTGTTGCAAATCCACGAGTGAAATGAAATCGAACAATGGCAGACGGGACTCATTGTGAAATTCTATAGACATCGAAGGTCGGAGGGTTGGAGCTTGGGCGGAGTCAGCAAAGCAGAGCTTTTCATTGGCCAAGACCTTAATGACAGTCGTACGTACGTGCAAAACGCATGAACACTAATACAACGAATACACTGAAAGTAATTGTGGTTCTTCTGGAAAAGAAAGGTCGCCTCTGATATGTCTATACTAATGCTGTGTGGAAAAGTGCATTCATCTAAAGCATTCAATATAATGATTATGGTTTAGGGACCATATTTACATTCGCAAAATTCTCGACCAAGTCTTTATACTTGCTATGAAAGCAACCCTGCGTGATCACAAAGCAGAACTTCATTGTTGATATTGACTTCGTCAGCGCGGTCATGTGTTGTTCCTTAGTATATATTTACGCAAACATCTAAAGCAGCGTTTTACGTATCGAATTAACATTTAAGTAAGTACATCAACTGAATCACCATGACCGAGAACAGTTGTTGCCAGCGTCTTTGTCGCCCGTCAGCCGAGTTAAAACTGCTGATGCAGGCTTGACAGAAACTCCTCTTCAGCGATGTTTATCTGCAGCCGATCTAGCGTTGATGGGGATTGGGGCCATGGTCGGCTCTGGATTGTACATCTTGACGGGGGAAGTGGCCGCAAATTTGGCGGGTCCTGCTGCTACCTTGTCCTTCTTTATTGCTGGTCTGGCGGGTTTACTCACGGCGTTGTTATATACAGAGTGCGCAACGAGATTTCCTCAGACTGGAGCATCTTACACGTTCACGTACATCAGTCTGGGAGAATTGATGGCGTTTTTGGTGAGCTGGAACTTTATCGCTACGTGGGTGTTCGGTGCTGCGTTCGTGTCTCGCGGATGGAGTGCTTATTTTGACAATATCATCGGTGATCAGATCAGAAACTTAACCGTTAAGTATCTTCTGGGTGGGGTTGAATGGAACGTTCCTGTGCTTGCCCAGTATCCGGACATCACTGGAGCGGTCGTCGTGTTTTTGGCCACAATGCCCGTTGCACTGGGAACCAGTCTGTCTGCAAAGGTGAATGGCTTCTTTGTCATAGTCAACATAATGACCATAGCTCTCGTGTTTGTCTTTGCCATGATACACGCCGACTTCTCATACCTGACAAAGCACGGCTACTTCCCCATGGGTTTCAGTGGGGTTCTTGTGGGAGCAGCAGTCTCCTTCGGCTCTGGATATGCAGGTTTTCAAGCCATCGCATTCAGTGCCGAGGAGGCCAAGAATCCCAGTACAAGTCTTCCCATCGGTATCATCTCAGCCTTTGTGGTCACGATTCTCAACTATATTGCTGGTGTGATTGCTATCACTGTCTTGTCTGAATATCAAAATATCAACCCTAATTCAGCTTTTGTGACAGCCTTTGAAGTAATCGGTCTGGACTGGATGAAATATGTGGTTGGGATTGGAGGATTATGCAGCATGACTGGCAGTATTCTAAATGTCATATTCTCTCTTTCAAGGAGTATCTTCGCTATGGCAAGAGATGGTCTCATCCCGGATGTCTTCGCTCAAATAAACCGGAAAACCAAGACACCTATTATCGCCACATTGTTTGGCAGTGCTCTGGCAGTTGTTATCAACATTTTCATTGACTTTGAGGTCATCATTCAGTTTGTTTCTTTGGGTTTTTTGGCAGATTACACTGTTGTTTCAGTGGTAATGATTTTTCTTCGTTACCAAGCTCCAATGAAGAGTGAACCCACATTGAATGACAGTGACAAAAATGAGACTTTAGGAACATCAGACGTCAAAATGGCGAACCTTCCAGAGATTCTCAGAAAGTCTAACGAATCACGCTGTGAGACGGAGAAAACACGAACACTCGCAAAGCATCCAGGTCAAAGTGCACTGACTAATGTAACTTCATGTTGTTGCCAAGTTCCGAAGCAGTGGGCAATGAAACACCAAACAGCCGTAGTTATTGCTTCTCTCACCATCCATCTCCTGTTTGAGTTGATCGCCGTGGCTTTGGTGACCTATAAGATAGATGAACTACTAATGATTGAGAGCACTGTGGTTTTTGGGGTGGTTCTGAGCAGCGGAATAGCTCTGATATCATGTTTGCCTCTACTGGTCTTACCGCATTACAGCGATGGCCTCGCCTTTAAGGTAAAGTTATTACAACATTAGTAAATACCTGATTACAAAATTGATTAATTATTATCCGAAAGCTAATTTGATGTGAAGAGTTGGTTAGATACCAATCATCCTGAAAAAGTACTGTCTAAAGTTCTCTAATTACAAAACCACGAAATAATTGGCACATTTACATTTTGCTCCATGTATTTGTGTTAAAAGGTTTTTTCACACATTTCTCGTAGGGCTCCGAATTGAGCTGAAACTTTCACAAGTTGGTTGTAGCCTATGTATATCTTGATTCAAAGGAATTACGCACACTCAGAAGAAGTGTGGTCAACGTTACCGATGTTAAACCTTCCCTTTAAAATGTTGAAATAATTAATCTGATCTGTGGGTCTGTTTGGCGTTGTCTGTGATGGGTACCAGTATCGCCGTATCATTAAATGGTATTGACTTTTTTTTGGATTTCTCAACATTAGGCCAAAAAAAAAAATTTTTGAGTTGCCCTCCAGTGAAAATATTTGAAGGGGTCGGTCGGTCGGGATTTATTTATTTATTTATTTTTTCTCCTTGACTGTCATTTTAAGATTGAAATGCATTGGAACTGAAACCACACACCATGTTTTTCATTTGTATACCTATCAGCAAGGAATTTTGCTTCAGAATAAAAGTATCCTAAGCATTTTTGTTGTAGTTTTCGCTGTGATTGACACAGCAAATTCATCCATATTGCGTGCAACGCTCAACATGCAACATGTGAGTGGCCATTCGATTTGAAAACGTGTAGATCGAGTCGCAATCGTTGACACACGTACAGTGCGGGGAGCCAGTACACAACGTGTGAGGGCCATTTAATTTGAAAACGTGTAGATTGAGTCGCAATCGTTGACATACAAAACAGTGCGCGAAGCCAGTAGAAAACATGTGATGGGCCGGGGCCATTCGATTGGAAAACTTGTAGATTTGAGTCACAATCGTTGGCACACAGTGTGCACGAAGGCAGTGCACCATGTGAGGGCCGGGGCCATTCGATTTGAAAACATGTAGATTGAGTCTTGGGTACCGGTAAATTTACCAGTAAAAAAAGTGGAAAATTTCACAAATCAAACGTATTTATGTTTTATACAAAGAAAATTGGTAAGTTTCATTAATGAATAGGCCTATGAATGACGGGAAAAAAAAAAAAAAAAAAAAAAAAACCCGACCCGAGATTTCAGCACTTTTGGGTCGGTCGGTGGAGGGCAACTCAACATCTTTTTTTTTGGCCTTAGTATACACTCTAAAAAACGAAGTGCTGAATAGGCCCTATAGCACCTCGAGTGCAGTCACTATATAAGCTCCTAAAAAGTGCTAAAATTAGCACTTAAGGTGCTATATTCAGCACTTCGAGTGTACTTTGTATATGCACTCTAAAAACGAAGTGCTAAAAACGATAGCACCTCAAGTGCTAATTTTAGCACTTTTTAGGAGCTTGTATGGTGACTGCACTCAATGTGCTATATTCAGCACTTCGTTTTTTAGAGTGTAAACCAAGATTGGGGCATAAGCTATTCAGGGTACCATGCAAGTAAAAGTGCTGCATGATTTTATGTAAATATATAGAGGAATTGACAAGAAGCACGGTGTTCATCTTTAAGACGTCATTAAAGCACAGGTGTTTTTCTTAAACGTTTTCGACAATTACTACTTATGTTATTTCTTGTTCAGGTGCCGTTTATGCCGTACTTACCACTCGTTAGCTTGCTGGTTACTGTGATACTGGCTGTGCAGATTGGAACCATTGGCATGGATTCAGTTTGTCGTGTGGATGGCAGCAGGTAAACAATGTACTGAACCTTGCGGTGGAGCACTTTATCAAACCTTTCCTAAATAATTACTTTTCCTTGATATTCAATTTGTGGGTTGGGTATTTTTGCTGACGCAATTATTTATGTTACGTGCATGCATTAGGCCTATGTTAGGGACCATTTGAAGATACAGCATTATCGTTGTGAACGCATGTGACGTCACACGTATGAACACATTACGTGTCACGTTACATTCGTTTACGCACATGTTTACGATCTTCTAATGGTCCCTATGGTAGACGTACGTTAACGATTCACTGAAAGTATAGTGTTTTCTCTTTGTAGGCGTCTTCGTGTATTTCATATTTGGTATGCACCACAGCGTCGAAAACACACGTCATAGTGAGGAACCATCGAGTGTCACTGCCCCCTCAACGATTACTTGAGGAAAATACCTTGTCTGCAAAATGAAGTTAACTTTTCATTGTATACCTTTTTAAAACCGTAAAACATCCCGTTTAGTTTAACAGCTAGCTGTTCTCACACTTGACTTAAACTCTGACACATTGACATGGGTTGAGTTGGTTGGTTGAAATAGTGAATATGCTATTTTTTCATACTTATTTTAATGAGGAATTGTGGAAAGAGTACTTTTCCCCAATAAACTTATTAGCAATATTTTTCATTTTTCTTAAAAATGATAGCACCTCAGACAAAATGATTTCAGCTTCACCAAGTAGGTTTTACATAAAAATGATTAGATCATTTGGTTATTTTTAAAATTACCAATTCTATCTTTTAACAAAGAAAGCTTCCTAACATCCACTTACAACATCTAGGTATTCTAGAGTATTAAATTCTCTCTTATTTAAGTTAAATACTTATTTCCAGTCATTATTTGTTTTTATTTGTGAAATTGTGGAGCACTGCTCTTTGAGAGCATAATCACTCCCATTGCAATCAAATTAAAGGCTGGGTATATTTTCAGAGAAGTTACAACATTAGTATTGTTGGCAAAACTGATTCTAGGAGTATTCTTACTCTTTTTATATCAATATATGTGAACATGTCAGTTTATGAAATTGTATCGTTCACCAAAATTTGCAGAAATTGCAGTAGGCCTACTTAAAGGTTTCCCTAGCCAAAATATTGGTCCCCAAAGCCGAAAGCCAAAAAAGTTGAGAAAATGTAGTTCTAAAATATTGACAAAACTTTTTAATCCAACAAATCTCCTATTACAATGTCCACGGGTGTGATTTGAAAAAAAGGAAAATAAACCTCAAAAATTGGGAGCGGGCCTGGGTCTCCCTTTGGTCTAGAGGACAAGGCCCCTAGCTGAACCTCCTGGATGTTTAATTTTGGAGGATTTACAGACTATTCACATCCCCACAAACAAGAAACTAGAGGTTTAGACACACCGTCCCTAATTTGCCATAGTGACCAATCCGACATTTTTCAATTTTAAGTTTTCCCGCCCATTAATTAGTACATTAGAGACCTACCATTGTATCTAATCCACATGCATGTACTCCTTATAGTTTTGGAGATAGAGCATGCATTCAAATGACGAATGCTCTAACTGGCTATTGTGTAATTTGTGACCAACGGCATTGGTCACTATGCCAACAATTCAGGATTGGTCACTATGGCAAACAGGCTACTTCTTTCTTTCCTTGGTGGCTACTTCTCTTCTTTGAAGAACATTTTGAGGCAAAGGAGATTTGTATAAAAAAACCAGAAATCAGTTAAATCCTGAGAAATCACACAGGCCTGAATGTCAGAATCGTCATCTTGCATTGATGATGTCGTCATTCTGAGATAAATTATCCTAGGATCTCAACAAGTCAGAGTTCCGTAGTTTTACACAGAATATTTCGAGATGTGTTGTTTGGTATTGACTAATAGTACAGTATATAAAAATGAGAAGGGCTGAACATGAATCACAATAATTTACTTGCATTTGTATTGATTTTGTGCAAAGTCATGCAGTCAGTTTTTAGTAAGTCATGACATGTACTGAAATCAGTTGAGGGTTACGCTTGGATGATTTGCAAAAACATATAGTGAGCTTTCAAACTGCAATTATTTATGTATGACCGAAAAGGGGAAAATTATTTTTTAGTTCATTGGAATCAGTAACCTAAAGAATTCCACTGCTTTCATTTTACATTTATATATATATAACTACAAAGGTTAATAAGCTGATAAAGACAGCAATCCCTAAAAAAGGAACACCAATGGGCCAATCATATGGTTCACTGCCACTCATATAACTTAAAACTACAAATTCACAGATCATGAGACAAATAACATAACAATAAAATTATAAGGTGAACATAAAAAGTATCAGAAACAGCCAGACATCCATAACAGAGATGTAAGTGGCCACATGCAGTTGAGGAAGAAAGATGACAGACAGCCATCCTTCAATACCGGTATATTAGGCCGTATTCATAAAAATAAGTAATTGCTTTTACTAAAGTAACAACCCCCTTTTACTAACCTTTTACTTAAATGTGTATTCATAGAAATAAGCAATGACTTTCAAGTAAAAGCTACAAATTTTAAGCATTAGTAATTGCTTTTTACTTATAAGTAAATGCTAGAGAAATTAGCACCTACTTCAATTTGTATTCATAAAATGACCTTCGACTAGCATTTACTAGTGATTGTACAAGCACCTAATTTTTGGCTTGCTGTTTAGCCAATACAGACATATCACATTTTCTGCCATGTTTTTACGTCCAAGACCACAACCTAAGGTGTATAACATCAGGCTTAATCGTGATGAAGTCAACCCTACCACTTACAGAACTTTATTTAGGTTTGACAAAGAAAATGTGGAATGGCTTGCAAACACCTTCATACCACCAAATACCGAGACTCGTGGATGGTACTGTAGTACATGTACAATAGCAACTACTTGAGAACTTACTAGCCGAGGCAAGTAACAACTGTAATCATTTAGCAAATGGTTATGAATAAGAATTTTAGCAATTGTTAGACTAGACCTTTACTTACCTAGCTGTTGCTTTTACTTATAGCATTTACTAGTAAGTAATTACTTATTTTTATGAATACGGCCTATTGTAACATGCTGTCACATCGATTTTGGAATGTTTATATTTTATTTACCTTTAAACAAAATGGTTTAGTCCTGATTTAAAAACTTACCTGTAAATAAAATGGATCAGTCCAAAGTAGCCTAACCTCACCTCACTTTGTTACCACAAAGTGAGGCTACATCAAAAGTTTCCTTTTGTTAAAATCCAGTCTTTTGTATACTTACTGTACTATAATATAGATCTTGTGTATACAATAAAATAACAGCAGAATCTGTAGCTGCGCCCCAAGTTCCAGATATTCTTTATTTGAATGGAAAGAGTGAGCAAAGGAGGGTTAATTTAAACACTAGAAGAATATAATTAAGTAAGACTAATTGCGGTGACACCATGTGGGATCTCAATTGAGTAGTAATTAGTTCTGAAAAGATATAATTATTATGTAAGAGAGGTGCAGTTCTTTGAGAAAATAAAGCCATGTAGAAGTTATAGAGGGAAATAGATAGATTTGTGTCCCAGTTTGCATATTACAGATGCAAAGGCCAGCCGGGTGAAACAGTCACCTTAGACAAACGTTTTTTCAGATTTTGGGCAGGGCATATTGGCCATATGCGGCAGCAATACCCAACCAAGTATCTTCAACGATATCACTGCAATAATACAAACCGCGTATAAGTTTAAAACCCACTTTTCTTTTATGACATAAATGCAATGACCGTGTTTGATAGGCTAACGTTGCTTCAAAAATAAAACGCTTTGCAAGATAATGTGCTTATCCCTTGTGGATTAGGCCTATTTAATGTTAGAATAGACTACCGAAAAAGTGTTAAGTGGATTTAAAAGAATTGTTGTTACTTTTTCCAATACAACCAACTAGATTGATTAATTTAAGTTCGGTTCGAGGGATAAAAACACGGAGATTTGTACACACCGCCCTAAAAGTGCAAAAAATGGGATTGATAGAATGATAGATAATCATTTTTGGAAGGTTTTCTTCAAAAAAACAAAATCTGGGTATCGTGTAATTACCGAGAAATGTAAAAAAACCAACAACAATAAGGTCAAAGGTCACGTATACGCATTTCCAGTAGTCTACACAACCGTGAAACCTGTGCGGCAATTGTAGATTGTATTTAGACTGGTACCTCTGCATTGCACACCGTTGTGATTGTAATAAGAGGAACAAGGTTCCAGTCTGTACATTTGTATCCGTTGTAAACACACGAACGATCACAGAATTCCTGGATTCGATTGCAACCAGGTACGTCGACGTCCAAGATCAAAAATTGAGGAAAATGCCTAGTAGGCTTGATAGATCTTGGATCAACCATGGAGAAAAGGCATAGACTGAACAAACCGGTGCTTAGCAGCATCTGTCTGGACATACTGGATTCTGGGACCTGGGTCTCGTGGGTGAGCATCTCAATCATGATCATAGTTTGCATTGCTATTGTATTGGTAGACAGTACATGATGTACAGCCTACAGGATTGTACATGATGAACACAATCATGACAATGTCCCCTGGCAATTATGTGAAATTGCCCTAACCCCTGATTACTACTCTACATATTTGACAGGAAAAATGTTGAAAGGGAAGCTTCAATTTTGGTTTAGATTCTCATATATTCTCAAAATATTATCAAACATTTTTATTTGGTCGGGACACAGGCCTTATGGACCAAATTAATTTGTCCGAAGTGCTTTTATCTTTTAGAGAGAGAGAGAGAAAAATTATTATGTAAAAAAATACAAGAAGATACCAGATATAACTTTGTATGGAAACACGAGGGGAGCAATTCTATTTTTAATAAATTTTCACAGGTTAGTTTTTATGCTAAATTCGTGAGATCTGGATAACCACCTTTCACATTCGCATATCAGTTAAACAATGTTTTACCTTATTTCACAGTGATTGTTGGCTGATAATGAATTTATTTTAAATCTAAAGCCCTTTGCTCCTCTCTTTTCACTTTCTTAAATCTCTTTTTCAGAAAGAGGACAGAAACATCTTTGCTACTTCAGTTATGCAGAATTGATGCTGGGTGTGATTCTCATGACATAATGAAGCACCAGTCTCTCGGTCAATGGAATTGGGTAATTTGGAATCAAGTCATATGGTCTGGGCCTCTTACTTTTATTGGCATTGTTTGCCCTCCCTCC
>JAQQFT010000374.1:0-28557 GCA_029582265.1 Zoroaster sp. YZ-2022 | reverse complement strand
GGGGGGAAAGTTTTCAATTCTCTTTTGGGTTTAAAGGTAATGATAAAGCCTAACGCCATTGGCGTTGGGCCAATGTTTCGTTAAACCCACTGTAGCCGATGAGCAAATCGTTGGCCCAACGTTGACGTGTTGGCCAATGAAACCGTTCGTTGGCCACATTGGGCCAATGTTGGATTTATCTGAGTTTGAACTCGTTTCTTTGAACTCGTTTCTATGAACTCGTTTCTTTGAACTCGTTTCTTTGTACTCGTTTCTTTGAACTCGTTTCTTTGAACTCGTTTCTATGAACTCGTTTCGATTAACTTGTTTCTATGAACTTTTTTCTTTGAACTTGTTTATTTGAACTCGTTTCTTTGAACTCGTTTCTATGAACTCGTTTCTTTGAACTCGTTTCTTTGAACTCGTTTCTATGAACTCGTTTCTTTGAACTCGTTTCTTTGAACTCGTTTCTATGAACTCGTTTCTTTGAACTCGTTTCTTTGAACTTGTTTCTTTGAACTCGTTTTTTTGAACATGTTTCTTGACGTGTTTCTGAGCGTGTTTCTTTGAGCGTGTTTCTTTGAGCGTGTTTCTGAGCGTGTTTCTTTGAACTTGATGATGATGATGATGATGATGATGATGATGATGATGATGTGATGATGATGATGATGTTTTATATAACACGTACCCACCAAACTGTGTTCAAGGCATTATATTATACTGAACAGCAAAAGAGGATTTTAAATCGTTGACATAACTCAAATATGCAGTCTAACATCATTCTGAATCGATTGCCTGAAAATCATAGGATGGAATGGACTTGAATGGTTTTCAAGTAGTTACAAAATATACCTGTTGATATCTTGTATTCATCGACGTTTCTTTTTGCTGTTCAGTATATTACACCTGCTCATCAGGCTCTTAAATCATTCCTGAAACCATCTCAGCTCCCTGGGAGTAACAGCTCATCTGCCATTAAAAGCGCATGTGGGCTAATCAACAAAATAACAACTCTGCCCTCACAGGTACCCATTTACCCATGAGGGTGGAAGAACAGTTGGTAAAGTGTCTTGCTAAAGGACACAAGCACCATGGTCGCGGTTGAGTTCAAACCCACATTCTGACATTAGCCATCAGAACAAAAATCCGATGCACTAAACCCTCAGGGCCTCCATACCCGAAGTTTTAGAAAAGACTTCTATAAATGCATTGAGTCTGGAACATATACTTTGAATTTACAATAAGGAAAACTCACCAACAGTTCACTGAGCTGAATATAATCAAATAGTTCCTTTTCATATTGTGGCTGTAACTTTTTCATCAAATTCCTTTTCCCACATTTAAAGGGAAAAAAGGGAAATCTCTCCTACTTTAAATGGGTTTGTACACCTTTGTTAATTACCCAATTACAAAATTAATGAATTTTAATAAAAACTTGAATTTGGTGATGGTACCAAACACCTGAAAGGTTCATCTGACACAATTCGTTTTTTTGAAAACGAATGAAATGGGTCCAGCCATGATCCATTTTTCCCCATTGAATCATAAAAAAAAATTTGAATGTATTGTTTTTGAAAAATGAAGTGGCTCATCTTTCAAGGTTGGTTTTCACACACAGCCCCTCATTCTTTTTAAATTTTGGGTATTTAAAACATTTTACCAATGTTGTACAATCCCATTCACAAAGATAATCATATCTACCAAGTTTTGACACTCAGTTCATGAACATTATTACCATGTCATCAGGCCCAAATTTAAAAACATTCCTAGAAACTATATAGCCCTGGGAGTAAGCCCCTCATGCCTAATTTTAAACTCAATGAGTTATTAATACATAATCCCATTCAATAATGTTAGACACCCTGCTCAATAGGCCTGGATGATAACATGATAATATCGTCATGATCGATATTCAATACATATCGCCATTTAAATTTTGGAAATATACTGATATCAAATATATATCACACTTTTACTTAAAACATAGCAGGAGATTGTTATTCACCTCGTGGATATACTAGTAGGGCTCAGCACATGGTGGTTGAAACTGGTTCCACTTTGTGTACAAAAATGACGCAGCAATCACTGCACACGCTACGCATCAACGCCAACAGAACAAAGATTTTTAGTTTTAAAAGTCGGATTTATCATTCCTTGTTTAAGAGTGAAATCAAAAAGATTCCTCAGAATTTTGAAAATAGTTGAATCATGTAATAAACACATTATATTCCATTTGATTGAGATTGACGTTTAAATTACACTTTTTTGCTGTTTGAAAGTCTCATTTATCATCGAGTACGACAAGCGTAGTGCTTGCCATGGTAATTCACAGCCATCCGCAGGTCTCCCGCCGGCGGACTCGACTCTGCTGGTGACTGTTTTTAACTCAGTTTCGACAGTAGTAACACACTGTAGACGTCTGGAACCATACATTAGTCGAAGCTGATGAAAACTGCATTCAACCATCCTCGGTCCATGATTATCTGTCATCGCTTGCAAAGTTGTGATATTTTTAAAAACATTCAATACTTTTTCTTTACTAAAATTGTTTAAATAGTAATCGGACCTTTTATATTTTAATAGAAATATTTAATCTTAAAATAAGTTTTTTTATCCTGAAAATATAATTTTACTTTCGAGTTATAGACATTTTGTGATTTCATTATACGCCTTTTGTTTGATGGTTACGGCTCGTATTTTTTGTACACCGCAGCACGGGTTTTGTACTGATTTCGCCTTGTGTCAAGACTCATGAACCCATTCACGCATGGCGAAGGGGAATTTCGACACGCAAAAACCTACCATCAACGGAGAGGAATGGCTCCATGAGTTCCACTGCATGCAGAGCGCGACTGCAGCTTGGAGTTTTCTATCGTCAGGCGCCTAGGGTTTCTGATCTCTCTCAAGACGAATTGGCACTTTTACTGCACAAAACCCGTCGCAGCGGTGTAAAAAAGCGCTTGGTTTGGACGTTGAGTCATGAGCTACTCGATGTAAACACATGTTCGAGTGAAAATGGAGAATCATCGATTGGTAACTAGAAAAGAGTTTTTGAGGACAAATTTTCCACTTTTGCAAACGGCCATGTGACGTCATAGTTAATGTGTGTTAGGGATAAAAATAACATTAAACAGAATTCGGCAAGGTATAAAATTTTTTTTAAATTAACGTTTAATGTTTGGCCTTAACGTTTCTATCTTAAGGGATTTATATTTTGTGGTTATTATATTATTCATATTAACTTCGCTAATAAATGAAACTTGAAAGATATGAATATCTAAGACCAAATACAAAATAAACATGTTTAGCGTCCCGCCCGTTCCTTTTTGGCCCCGCATGCTTTTTTACTATTTTTATTTTCATTTTTTAAATTTTTTTAATTTTTAATTTTTTTATTTTTTTTAATTTTAGAATTGAGGTAAAATTCACAAAAATCATAAAATAAAACCATTTAAGGTGCTCCAGATTGCACAGTAAAACCTACATTGCTTTCTTTTTAACCAAAATGATCTTGGTTTCAAATTTTGTCAAATTGGGCATTCAGAATTGGACTTATGACATTTACAATTAATGAGCTAAAATGTCCGTTTTAGTAAAAATTGCTTAAAAAGTAAGTTTTTTGTAAAATTCAAATGTTTTCTTTCTTTTTAATGGTCAAGATAGTGTAACTGACTCATTCCACGTGTGATCCAAATTTTGTGAAAATATGATGTAGCTAATGGAAGTTATGTAACTTTAAGTGTTTTTAGGTTGGACTTAGTAATTTTCGACCTTGCCGTCGGTCAATTTTGGTGAAAATTACATTTTGACGTCCATTTTTTTGCAAAATATTTTGGAACAACTCAAAACCAACTGAATCGATAGTATTTCTGGGAACAATGGACAAAAATAAGTTTAAGATGAATAAAATGTTTATTTACACTTTAACAGGTGTTTAAATATGCCTTCTCATTCAATTTGTTAAAATTGACCATTTTCAAACACGTTTCCTATACAAATTAGCGTCATTTTGATCGTCATATATTTGGCCATAACTTTGGAGTGCATTGGTCAATTGTGACCATTTACCACCATTGTTTTCTTTTGGATGGCCTTTCCAATGAAAGCAACCTTATGAACAAAAACAAACTTTAAAAAAGTTCACTAGCCTAATACTAGCCCTCTACCAGGAAATTTTCTTCCACTGCGATCATATTGAGATGATAATATGAGATGTATATCAGCGATATCATAGTTCAAAGTTCAATATTACATTTATTTTGATTCTTCAGATACATAAATGGACAAATGACATGTACAATGCAATAGTATATAAGAATAATATAACAAAGAAGATAAGATGCAGACATAATAAGCAAAAAGCTTGTCAATGTCAGCTTTAATCAAATGTTATTATTAAATATTGTCACCCCTACTGTTCAATGTAACAACATCCATCAGTTGTCCAATTGTGAAGCCTGCTGATCAGTGCAACAATATTCATCACAAGAACAAAAGATCTTTTGTTCTCTGCACACTCAACAAGACCCAACAGAATTTTAAATTTTTTGCATTTTTTGCATTAACCCTACCCTAAACAAAGGCAGTTGGAGGATTTTGAAGGATTTTTATTGTCACTAACAATGCTTAGGGAGTTAGGGTTAAGCATTGTTATGGTTAATCAGCACAAGAAGCCATCTCTGCCTTTGCAGGTTCCCAATGAACACAAATATGATGACTTGAAGCTTAGATTGGAAACTTTGCATAGTAAAAAGAACTATCTGAGGAATAGTGGCACAGTACAAGTAGGGCTCCATGGATCTGCCATTTTATTATTTTATAACAATAATAAAATAATAATAAAGGGAAAGAAAAATTGCACATAAAGTGCTGTGGGGAGAGCGGAATTACCTCCAGCTGGGCATGCATGCTTACAACAATAATTGTAACATCTAACCACAATGAACAAATCACTGCTATGTGCCTGCTGAGGAATATTTGCAGAAACACCATGTTATTCTCACTTTAGATTTGCAAATATGTTGGTTCTCATTGTAACATTCTGGCTAGCTATGGTCACACTCCACTAACATATACTTAGATTATAACATCTCTTGATGGTGCATTACCTTGCCTTTGTCAAAGAAATCAATTATGTCATAATAAAGGAGTTCTTTCAGCTGTCTCTCAGTCTGTGCCTCTGGGTATTTATCACTATAGTGTCAACAGGGTCTGTCTGACCATTGTAATAAAAACAGTAATGACTGATAAAACTTTTGATATTGACAAAACTCTGTTTAAGTCAATTTGACTGGAATAGTCTACATGTATGTGACACAGCCCTTTATGAAAAACAGTTCAAGTAACTGTAACCAGTTCCTACAAAATGATAATAAAGTATTTATTGCCAATGTCAAAATGTTACAAAAATGTAATGAATTTAATGAAAATGTATCATCTGACACTACTTACATGAAGTCTGTCGCATGTAACTGCAGCAAAGCCAGCCTCTTGTAGTTATCACATTCCAAATGAAGATCACACAGTTTGTACAGGTAAGCTATACATGTCCTGTCTGTCAATATCTTTGTAGAAGTTCTGGAAAGGGAAAAATCATTAATGTTTATTTGAACTGCTAAGGCAAATGTTTTGGTAAAACAAAGTTTTCAAGTACTTTTTATCTGATTTATTCCAGCATGTCATTATAGTTGTGCTGATACAAACATAACTTGTTTACACTTTGTGTGACATTTAGAGTAAGTACCAAGGTGATTTCCGCTGGTAAAAGTGTGTGTATTTGTATGCAGAGTTTGTACATTTTGTACTTTTCCACATAACTCAAAACTGAGTTCTCCATGACCTTATACCGAGAACTCTCAATATGACTCTTGTCCTATCTGTTCCATGCACAACCGATGAGGGCACGCCTAACTCAAAACTGAGTTGTCCATTACCCTTGCATGTCATGGAGACCTCTATGACCCTTGTCTTACCACCAGCAGCAGCCTTTGTGATGGCATTAAGGATATATCACTGGCTAGTGGCTTCTGACCCCATTAACATTCAAGCGGTGACGGTTACCAGGAAAGTTCGTCAGAGTATTCTAGCGTACATGGACTTCGGATAAACACATTATCGTAAAATGGCAATGATATACACATAATAAATAGTTGTGACTCTTTATACAAATAAAACACCCTACAATGTAGACTTTAATCAGGGTGGGCTGCACAAAAAATATACAACTATCTGCACACCTTGGCCCAATTTCAGGGCTCTGCTTATGCAGAAAATTATTTGAAAACCTTTACGCTAATGTATAATGCTAATGTATACTGCTAACCTAACCTAATATATTTCACAGGTTAGCAACGGATGAGATTTGAACCTGCACCACGGCAATACGAATGGTGCTCTACCAACTGAGCTACCTAACCCAATAGTCAATATCTTTGTGCATGCCAGTTAGAAGCAAATGAACCTGTACATACCATATTGACCAATGATATTTAATGCATACACATTAGCAATGTTGCAACCTGGGAAAATGGCAGTCCAGGGATCAGTTTTCAAAATGTGATTTATTTGATTTTACTAGTAATCTGGATATAAATACTGACAGTGGGTCTTGGCAGCATACATGTCATGCATTAATGTAATTAGTATAGCACTAGGTATGTGATGCTATTATATTTAAGAATTTAACTATTGTTATTCCTTGTTATTTCTTATGTTGTTTATGATGTCACCTGCACTTCCTCTATTCAGTCACCCTATCATGAAATCATACCTATCTTTTCAGGTTTTCTTCACCCGCAGTTTTGACCTGACGTATCTGAGTCGTACTTCTAGGTAGCCTCCTGCAGGTGCTTGTGGGCTCCTTTGAAGTAGTACGCTTCCTGAAAAACATCAAACGGTGTAAAAGGATTAATATACTGAGAAGAAATTACACAAATGATACAAATCCTGTAATAAGTTCATATATTTAGCTAAATCATTGATAGTCATTGAAATATGACGTACATGTACAGTACAGCCCAAAACATCTTGGGACACGGAACACAGTGACCGTGAAGGTCGTAAAAACCAGCCAGGGGATTAAGTACCACTGTTAGTGGTTGTTAGTGTTTCACAATCATCGTGTCACGGTCAGAATGTACATCAAACAACTTAGAGCCGGTAACAAGATTAAGCGATTACAATAGGCCTTCCGTGTGTGTAAAATAACACGGTGGTGTTTTTTGTCATTACGTGTCCACCCCTTTATATCTGGTCGGGTCGCTATTCACCCTTTTGGGATTTTTCTAAAGGATAAATCAGCAGTGACTCTGGGGATTAGATTGTTATCACCACTAACCCCATAATGAGTTTGATAAAGGTGTGAAAGCGATCCTGCCGAAGGATTCCACGGAATTTTTCCCAACAGAATACGAAGATATAAGTTGGTATAAGTATCAAAATAGTTACACTTGTGAAAAGTTTTATGGTTTTCGTTTTGAACAGTAAAATCAATAAAGGAATGGCGAGAAACGATTATTTTTGTATAATGGAGTTTGTTTCCTCGGTGCACTTGCTGCGCACTGATACTGTGTTTATCGATAAGGTTGTGCTGCCGGTTAAATTAGTACTGTCTTGAACAAAATAATCATGAATTGCTTGCGCACGTTTGAGGTAAAATTATTCTTTCAATGTCTTGTAATATAAAATTACGACATCGTTCTTACAATCGAAAATATCTGTTTTAACCTCTGCGATGGCCGGCAAAATGCGATTTATTATTACTTATAGTGGGATGAGCACTGTTTTATTGGGCGTGATAAGTCGGCCGGCCCAGTAGCGGGTTTCTTTTTATTCTCTGAATTTTGGGACGCCACCGAATACCACGCACGGAGAATTTTTTTTAACAAAGAAGCATTATACAACCATTCCCACACAACCCCGGGCCCCACGCAAAAGAGTATTGATCAAAACCCAAATTCTCTACGCCCGGAGACTATGATTAACAGTCCCAATGTATTTTTGTGTGTGTGCACGTGATGTATGCACATGTGCGCGCGGGACTGAACCGACTTACTGTCAAGCCCCACGCACCAGCCCGCGAGCAGGAACTTTATGCGATCGAGCTTAGACGATAAAATGGCGCCAAACTTACTTCGCCCAGCGGGGTTCCGCCGTGGATGGTAATGAAATCGACAAAACATAAAAAATAAATGAAATGGAATTGGTGTGATAAAGTTCTGTTTGCTGGTTCTGCAGACCAGCATCTAATCGCTTTGTTTTCGTAAACTTCACCACTTCAGCATAATAAAATATACCAACATCTAATATAGCCGGCCCGATGTTTTTAAATACTTTAATCAAATTACTGTTTTAGTAATTTAGGCATTTTGCATCAGAAGCGGCATTATAAACAACAGTTGCCGTTACTTTTTTATTAGGGCATATTTGTAAACAAGCGAGGCCAACGGCAATGCGGGGAAAGCACAGCAACTCGTGCCGGATCGTAAAAAAGTAGAGGGTGGGGGCATTGACGGAGCCGCCGTGCCGCCGTAATTTCAGGCTGATATAATATCTATGGGTGACAATATTTTGACTCGCCCAGGCGCTAGTGAAGGAAGGGTTTTGACTCGCCCGCCCCCGCTTTCACCGCATTGGTAGCGGGCTATTTTGCTTTTTTTTGCCTTGTTTTTGGATTAATTAACATTATAAGTTGTGCAGCTTATTCCATTATCTTCTTATTCATTGTTCAGATTTTTCCCTTTGAAGATAGCCATTTTGCATGCTTCGGGGTGGGGGAGGGGTTTGAGGAGGGAGTGACTTGATGATGGAAGGGGGATTGCAGAGGGTGGAGTGTTTTGTAATGGATTGGGGGGACATTATTACATTATATATTTTTAATTAAATAAAATTAAATATTAAGTTATCCCATGGGGACCTTCAAGTTAGGATCGGCAGGCTTTCGAGTCAATTTTCCATTATACTTTTGCCCTGGCATGGAGGAAGCTTTTTCCTTCCTCCATGGTCCTGGCCAACTTGGATAGGGTGGTTTTTTTTTAATTTTGTATTGAATTGTATGTTGTTCATGTATGTACGTTGTACCTGTTGTTGAAGGCGAATAAATAAAAATATAATAACCCTGTGATAGTCCATAATAAATTGGTTTCACACACAGCAGCGCTCGGGGTCATGTCCCCGACGTTGGGTACAATTACGGGGTAGTAGACTTGAAGGAGCCAGGCTGAAGTGCGCCTTTTTGTCAGAATTTTTTTAAAAAAATGTTTTCATTCCCAACACCACAACGATTAAACTCACAAAATTGTGTTATGAAGTCGAATTCAAAATCGAATCATGCTTGAATTTCCAAACATACATGAAGTCGCTTTAAAAATAATGAGCAAATTTGTTGACAAATTTGAGACTCTTTGCTCGTACGAGATGCACAATTGATCAGTGAACTTCCTTTCAGAGATTGCCCGGCAAAGCTGCCGGACGTCGGCGTAGGGTCGACCAGGATCGTGGGACCAGATTCATTCCTTTTGTCTCTGGTGCTTTCTGAATATTTCTTTTTTAGAAATCCTGCCAAAAACACAACGCTTTATTAAACGCCCCCAAAAATTTTCTCATGATATCGGGCCATAAGTTGAATCATGTCTTGAATTTTCAATGACCCATGAAGCCGCTTAAAAATAATGAGCAAATTTGTTGACAAATTTAAGACTTCACTTTGCACAAGAATGACTGATTCCACTGTAGAGATTTTAAGAAACTTTGCAAAAAAACACAACGCTTTTTTTAAACGTCACCAAAATTGTCTCATGATATCGGGCCATAAGTTCAATCATGTCTTGAATTTTCACATACCCTGAAGCGCTTAAGAATAATGAGCAAATTTGTGACAAAATTTTAGACTCTTTTCCGGCAGGGGACAAGTGAATTCTTAACAGAGATTGCCCGCCGAACGCTGCCGGACGTCGGCATGGGTGAAACCCCGCATCGTGGGACCAGATTCATTCCTTGTGTCTCTGGTGCCTTTTCGCTGAATATTCTTTTTTTGAAATCCTTCCCAAAAAACACAACGCTTTTTTAAACGTCACCAAAATTGTCTCATGATATCGGACCATAAGTTCGAATCATGTCTTGGATTTCAAACATACATGAGTCTAAGAATAATGAGCAAATTTGTTGACAAATTTTAGACCTTTGCTCGCACGGACAAGTGAACTTCTTTAACAGAGATTGCCGTAACGCTGGGGACGCCGGCATGGGTCGACGCATCGGGTGCCAGATTCATTCCTTGTGTCTCTGGTGGCTGAAGATTTCTTTTAGAAACCTTGCCAAAAATCACAACGCTTTATTAAACGTCACAAAAATTTTCTCAGATATCGGACCTAAGTTTGAATCATTCTAAAACAATGACCACATGAAGCCGCTAAAATAAGAGCAAATTTGTTGACAAATTTAAGACTTCACTTTGCACAAGAATGACTGACTTCCACTGTAGAGATTTTTTAAAAAATCCTTTCAAAAATCACAACGCTTTATTAAACGTCACCAAATTGTCTCATGATATCGGGCCATAAGTTCGAATCAGTCTTGAATTTTCAATACTACATGAAGCCGCTAAATAATGAGCAAATTTGTTGACAAATTTGAGACTTTTGCTCGACGGTTGACAAGTGAACTTTTAACAGAGATTGCCGCCAACGCCGGACGCCGGCATGGGTCACCGGAGCATCGGTGCCGATTCATTCTTTGTGTCTCTGATGGCTGAAGATTTCTTTGTGAAATCCTTGCCAAAAATCAAACGCTTTATTAAACGTCACCAAAATTGTTCCATGATATCGGGCCATAAGTTCGAATCTGTCTTGAATTTTCATGACCCATGAAGCCGCTAAAATAATGAGCAAATTTTTTGACAAATTAAGACTTTACTTTGCACAAGAATGACTGACTTCCACTGTAGAGATTTTTAAGAAACTTGCCAAAAAATCACAACGCTTTTTTAAACGGGCACCAAAATTGTCTCATGATATCGGACCATAAGTTAATCGTCTTAATTTTCAATAACATACATGAAGCCCCTTAAGAATAATGAGCAAATTTGTGACAAATTTTAGACTCTTCTCAAGTACGGTGGACAAGGAACTTCCTTTTAAAAGAATTGCCCGCAACGGGGGACAGAAGTCGATTGTAAGGGCTTGTGCACAGACGATACTTTACCTATCAAAACTGTAAACAAAACTGGTGAAATCGTTTTAAATCACAAATATTTATTGGGAAAAAGGTAACATTCGCCAAAAAACATCGTGATAGGAAAAGCCACGCTCCCTTAATAATTTATTTTTTAGTTCGGGCATGTCGGGATTTTAAATATCCCCCCGTTTCGTCATTGACCTGTGCAAAAACTAAATTGCCCAACAGCGATGGTAACAAGGTTATGTTAAACCCTCCTTCCTCCATGGCTGAACTGAGTGTAACAGAACAATGACCTTAGAACTCCACGTGGCAGTCCAATTACTCATGGATATTTTACGACCGCAATGGGGCAATTATCAACAAAGGGTTATAGGGATTATCCTTAATGGTTCGTGTTAAGATTCGACCGTGTTTTTAATCTTTGTGTTCGTCTTTTTTAAATCACGATCACCGGGAAAGCGGTAAGCCAAATAACACTATCACGATGACTAAGACCGTGTCCCAAGATGTTTTTGTACTGTAATACTGACCTTGTACAAAGTATTTTATTTTATGTTAGCCTAGGGGGAAAAAAGGGAAACTGAGCGGTTTGTTTTTGCCACAATATAAAATATCGTGTATCATATCCAATCACAGGCCACATGGTATGTATTGTTTATGGTTTCTGACTGAACCTGATAAAGACCTTAACTAAATTGGAACCAACCACATGGTTTGGGGAGCTCAGATGGTAGAGCACTGACATAGTATTTCAGTGGTCAGGTTAAAGTCACACTTAGTTAAGTTTCTTGTTCACATTATAATGATTAAAGCATGAACCCTGTCAGTTTCAATGGTGGGCCGTTTGCTGAAACATGTTCATTTTTCTCCAGCACAAATTCATTAGAAACAAATGCCTTGTGAAATGTTTGCTAACATGTCATGGCTTCCAAACAAGCTCTTCAACTATGACTATCTTTACCGTGAAAACATGAAAGGTTTATTTTGCCGAGTAAATTTTTGAAGGGCAAATTCACGGTATTTTCACGCCCAGAAATGACAAACTTTATCCACGGCAAAACACCTGGATTTCACGGCAAAAAAGTGTCTAACCTATTGTTATTCATAACGGGAAACCATTCTTTCCAATGACAAAGGTGATAACGAGGTTCCCGTGTTGACATACGAAACACTTGAAATGTTTATGGACAAGTTATGTTTAATCTCATTACCACTGTCACCGAAATAATTTGGCTGGCATAAATGCACGATCATACCTCTTTTGGTCATACAAGGGAAAGGCGCCATGGCTATCTCCATTGAAAAAACGTATGGCGAAAGCAAACGCGAATGTCATGCTTTTGAATTGTCAGACGCCCAGTGCATGGTGGAATACGTTTTACTGCAGGCTGAATGATAATGAAATTTATTTACCTCTATTTCGATTTCTAAAAGGCGATGCCAACAATGTACCAGATACATTTTAGAAATAGTAAATCAAAAGTTATATTCAGGACAGCTTTTTTTAGGATTTGAAAACTCCCCTTTTAAAACTTATTTGGATTCGAAAACTGCCCTTAAAAACAAGCGGAAATCTAATAAGGGGGGCCCCTTTTTTGTTTGGTTTTAAATGCTCTTTGCAATCTGAGGCTTCAACATATTTCCTTTTGGGATTTGGTCTATGCATATAGATATTTTCAAAAAGGGAAGAATAGATCCTGCCTGCCTTTTGTTAAAGCCTGTCCGTCCGCCTGGCTGACTTGCGGGGGCGAAAAGTTTATTTATATAAATAAACCCCTTTTACCATGGGGAAAATCCCCCCCTCGTTCCTTTTTGGGTTTTTGGGAAATGAGCCGGGCCCGGCTAACGCCCCCACAAATTATAGTGGCAACCGGGCGTTTCACTTTTAAATTTTTCCCCGCTTACTTGGGGGATTAAGGCGTCCCGGTTCCCCGGTATCCCCGGACATTGTAGCCCTTTAACTTAATTTTAAAAAAGCCGCGTGGGAAACCCACGGTTTCCCTTTTTAAAAAGAAACTTTACGCCTAACAAATAATGTTGTGAAAATTTAAAAAATTAAAACCCCGGCGGAGCCCCATCAAAAAACCGGCCAGGGGAAACGCAGGGAAAGTACAGGCAGCCCCCCCCCGAGGGTTAGGAACAGCAGGGGCGGGGAAAGGCTAGTCCAGTTTGGGATCCCCTTTTAAATTATCGAACAATGGGTTCGGGGCCAGAATAGCAAGATAAACCCCAAAAAATTGGGGAATTTTCCTGTAGTTCTTTTAAAAGGTAAATACAAAATTTTGTAAATTAAAACGTTTTATTTCAATTATATATAATAACATATAATATAACCGCATCAAACGGGGTTAATTTAACACAGTAGAAATTAAATATTTTTTTTAATTAATTATGGCTGGGGGCCGGGGCGGGGAAAACCACGGTTGGGGGAACATGGGCACAACTCCCCCTGTTCAAAGCGTATGGACGTACAATAAGGGGGCAAGCTATAAAACGGGGCCCCTTTTCTTTTCCCATAAAGTATCCAAACAACAATTGAAAGACCTGTTTCAAAATCACATAAAAAGGTTGAAACCAAAATTTTTTTTAAAAACCCCTTAAATTCTGTTATAAACCCCCATTCAAAAAAATTTTGGTTCACCAAACTTCAGACATTTGAAGTTTTTATTCAAACCATTCTCAGAAAATGCGGGGGAAAATAAATTTTCACCAGCCCCCTATATTGTCAACGATTTAAAGGGGTTTACAAGTTTAAACTTTTGTAAATGTAAACAGTTTACTAAAAAAAGGGCGAAAATATTTCAAAGAATATCATTCATATTATTAATTAAATTTAGATTTTTTTTGGATTATTTTTAAATTTTTTCGAAGATAAAGCTTTTTATTCTACAAATTGAACATTTTTCTTCCCAAAATCTAAAACCCCTTGTTATTCTTTCTATGGCTGAAGAAGGAAAAAGATATTTTTGGGTTGGTATAATTGATTTTTTATGTTGAACTTCATGATGCTCTTTTTTCCAAAAAATTTTTGGATACGGGCCCGGGGGAAAATTTAAAGGTAAAGTGCAGAGCCCAAACTATATAGTGGTAAAAAAAGGCAGGGGTACTATACCGTGCGGGGTTTTAAGGCGTTCGATGAAATTTTTGAGTTGACTGCCCCGGGATTTGGGGCCCATAAAAAAAATAAACAAAACCAAAAAATTTTTTTTTTCCTGAAATAAAATTAATGAATAAAATTTCAGTCATGATAGGACACCATAAAATATGCCCAATTAATTCCTTGAAAAAAAAACCCAAAAAATTTGAAAAAAAAAGAAATTTTGATAAAAATAATTATTTTAAAAAAGAAATTTTTTTCCCTGAAAGAAATAATGAATAAAAAGTTGATAACTTTTTCGTCCCGATGGGACCCCATTTGTCTGAATTTTCCCGTAACAAAAAAATTTTGAAAAGGAAAAAAATACGGGATGAAAGTAACGAAAAAAAAATTGATGATACTTTTTAATATTAAAATATAAAATACAACAAAAAATTTTTTTCTTTCATAATAATGAGCTTTATGAATCAAAGACAAGTCCCCGACAGGACACTGTAGTATGAATTAAATTTTTAAAGAAAAAAACTAAAATTTGACCAAACATTACGTAGAAATAAGAAAACTTTTTTTTTGCCTTTGGGGAAAATTTTTCGGGAAAGAGGCAGGGGTCCAAACTATAGTGGCAGCGGGGAAAGGCGGAGAGAACTATACTGTGGGGAGGCGGGGTGGCGCGTTTGATGTTGGTCAGTTGACCGGGGCCCCGACCGGGCGGAAAAATAAACAAAATCAAAGTTTTTTTTTTAAAAAAAAATTAATTTAATAAAATTTCAGTCAAGGGGACACCAAAGTTGGAATTTAATTTTTAAAAAAAAAATCTAAAAAAATTTTTAAAAAAAAAATACTGGGTAGGGTCGAATCCATTTTCAGTATTTTTTCCCAAAAATTATTAAACCTTTTTTTCAACAAAAAAAAAGTCATGATATCACACAAAAATTCCCCATCATGTCTGAAAATTTCAACGGGGACATGCACAAAAAAAATTTTATGGAAAGAAAAGAAAAAAATTTGGGAAATTTTACTCTTTGGTAGATAAAACCCAATTTCAATTTTTTTTAAAAAGATTAAGCTTTTTTTTCAACAAAAAAAAGTCATGATATCGCAAAAAAGTTCGGATCATGTCTGAAAATTTTAACGTGGACATGCCCAAAAAAAATTGTTATGGAGAAAAAATTTAAAAATTTTAGGGAAATTTTACTTTTTAATTGGCAAAACCAATTTCGGGATTTTTTCCCAAAAAAATTTTTCCCCTTTTTTTAACAAAAAAAAAAAATTTATGATATCGCGACAAAAATTCCCTCATGTCTGTTTCAAAGGACATCACAAAAAAAATTGTTATGGAAAATTGAAAAAATTTTGAATTATACCCCTTTGGGGAAAAATCGCAATCCAATTTCTATTTTTTTAAAAAATTTTAGCTTGTTTTCAACTTAAAAAAAAAAAAAAAGTCATGAAATTTCCACAAAAATTCAACCCTGTCTGAAAATTTTAATGGACATGCACAAAAAAAATTGTTAAGGAAAAATTTAAAAAAAAAAATTATACCTTTTGGGTAGATCCAACCTAATTTCCCGTATTTTCCCCCAAAAGATTACGCTTTTTTTTCAACAAAAAAAAAAAGTCATGATATCGCGACAAAAATTCGATCCCTGTTTGGAAAAAAATTTTAACGTGGAAAGCAAAAAAAAAATTTTATGGAGAAAATTGAAAATTTTGGAATTATACTCTTTTGGGAAAGATCGATCCCAATTTTAGTTTTTTGCCCCAAAAATTTTTAAACCTTTTTTTAACTTTAAAAAAAAAAAAGTCATGATATCCCTGGGTTTACATCATTTTAAAATTTTAAGGGTTGGGACAAAAAAAATTTTTAGAGAAAAAAAGGGCAAACCTTTTACAACTCGGTTTTGGGGAATCACAGAGCCCAGTGTGCCCCACAAAGGGAAACTTTTTTAACCCGGGGGCCCAAATGGGGTGATATTTCAGTCAACCCCGTTTTACACTGGCACCCTAAAGTCGATTTGTATAATGACATGAAAAGTACAGGCCCCATGTAAAACAATGGGGGTTTTAGATACAATGTACATGTACATGTACACTGTATACATTGTACAGTGCAATCGTTCTGGCCGGGGGGATGCCGGGGGAATCATTGCTTAAACCTTTTTGGTTTCTCTTTTAATACTCAACCCTTTGGGTTTTTCCCTTTTTTTCAACAAAAACAAAAATCATGCTATTTGTGATAGGAGTTCGCATCATGTTTTGGGAAAAATTTTAAGGTACATACACAAAAAAAATTGTTATGGAGAAAAAATTTAAAAAAATTTGGGAAATTTTACCTTTTGGGGAGATCCAACCCCCAAATTTTAGTATTTTTTTCCCCCCCAAAAGATTCCTTGGCCCAAATTAAAAAAAAAGTCATGGGTATTGACAAAAGTTCGCATCATGTCTGAAAATTTCAACGTGGGATATGCACAAAAAAAAATTGTTATGGAGAAAATTGAAAAAAAAATTTGGGAAATTTTAATTTTTGGGTAGATCACAATCTAATTTTTAGTATTTTTTCCCCAAAAAAAGATTACGCTTTTTTTTCAACAAAAATAAAATCCTTTATTCGCGACAAAAGTTCGTATGTCTGAAAATTTCAACGATTGGGGAACAAAATAAATTGTTTTGGGGAAAAATTTAAAAAAAATTTGGGAATTTAACCCTCTTTGGGGTGGTCGCCCAAACCCAATTTCAGTATTTTTTCCCCAAAATGATTACGCTTGTTTTTTAACTTAAAAAAAAAAAAGTCATGATTCCCACAAAAATTCCCTCATGTCGAAAAAATTTTAACGGGGTACAGGGACAAAATAAATTTTTTATGGAGAAAATTGAAAAATTTTTGGAATTATAAATTTTAGTAATTAACCTTTAATTTTATTTTTGCCCCAAAAATTTTTAACCCTTTTTTTCAACTTAAAAAAATTTAAAAAATCCTTTTATCGGGACAGAAGTTTCCCCTCATGTCTGAAAATTTCCGGGGGGTACACACAAAAAAAATTGTTATAGAGAAAAAAAAGGGGAGAAACTTGCACAACTACAGGGTTTTAGTGAATCACCCCATCGAGGGCCGGGCAAAACAAACTTTTTTAAAAGGGGGCCCAAATCGGGCTGGTAAAAAACCTTTTGTTTTGTCACACTGGCAACTTTTAAAGTCAGCCAAGTTTAAAGTACATGTACATGTACAAAATGCGTTGGGACAGATAAAAGTACATGTACATGTACCTGTATACATTTTACAGTGCAACGTTTTGGCTGGTGGGTGGGGGTGAATCATTTTAAATTGTGGTTATCTCTTTTAATACTCCCATAGCCTTGGTTTTTCGCTTGTTTTTAACAAAAAAAAAAAAGTCATGCTATTTTGATAGGAGTTCGCATCATGTCTGAAAAATTTTAACTGGTCACACAAAAATAAATTGTTTGGAGAAAATTGAAAAAAAATTGGGAAATTTTACCCTTTTGGGGAGATTAAAACCTAATTTCGTATTTTGCCCCAAAAAAGATTAAACCTTTTTTTAACCCAAAAAAAAAAGTCATGATTCGCGACAAAAAATTGATCATGTCTGAAAATTTCAACGGGTATATGCACAAAAAAAAATTGTTATGGGGGAAAATTTAAAAAAAAAAATTTGGGAAATTTTACCTTTTGGGTAAAATCCCAAACCCAATTTCATATTTTTTCCCCCAAAAATGATTACGCCCTTTTTTTCAACAAAAAAAAAAAGTCAAGATTCCCGGGCAAAAAATTCGGGGCATTTTGAAAATTTCAACGTGGTATATGCCCAAAAAAAATTGTTATGGGAAAAAATTTAAAAAAATTTGGAATTTATACCCTTTTGGAAATAGATCAAAACCAAAAATTTCCCGTATTTTTTCCCCCAAAAAGATTACCTTTTTTTTCAACAAAAAAAAAAAGTCATGATATCGCGGAAAAAATTCGGATCATGTCTGGAAAAATTTAACGTGGTACATCAAAATAAATTGTTTGGAAAATTGAAAAAATTTTAGGAATTATACTCTTTTGGGGTGGTCCCAAACCTAATTTTTAATTTTTTGCCCCAAAATTATTACGCTTTTTTTTCAACTTAAAAAACAAAAATCAGAATTAAACGCGAAAAAGGGGGTTACATCAAAAAAGTTTTGGAAAAAAACCTTAAACGGTTTTTGGTAACCCCCTTTCCCCCAAAATTTTTAAATTTGGGGGTTTTGGAGAAAATTTTGGGGAAAAAATTAAGGAAATTAATTTTCCTTGGAAAATAAATTGGGGAAATTCCTTTTAATTTCAGTAAATTTTGGGGGGGCCCCAAAATTTTTTTTAAAATTAAGCCTTTTTGGTTTTCAACTTAAAAAAAAAAAGTCATGCATTGGAAAAGTTCGATCATGTCTGAAAAATTTCAATGGGGACATACAAAAAAAATTGTTATGGAGAAAATTGAAAAATTTTTGGAATTATACCTTTTTGGGTAAAATCACAATCCCAATTTCAGTATTTTAAAAAAATTACGCTTTTTCCCAAATTAAAAAAAAAAGTCGCATATCGGGACAAAAGTTACATCATGTCGAAAAATTTTAAGGGGGTAAAGCACAAAATAAAAATTTTTATAGAAAAAAAAAAGAAAACCTTTTAAACCAACTAATTTAATTAATTTTTTTAAAAAGTTGCGTTTTCCCTTAAAAAAAAAAAGCTAACCGGGGCCAAAACCTGGGCCTTTTTTATAGTTTTTAAAAAAAATTAACCTTTCGGGGAATGGCAACCCTTTTAATTTTAAAAAAGGTTCAGGTTTTTGCCAAAAAATTTTTATAAATTGCACATTTGTTACTGGGAACACAAAAAGTTATGGAAAAAAAAGGGCACAGAAAAATGCCCCTTTGTACCCCCTTATTAAAAATTTTAAAAAAAACAAAAGTTTTGATATGGGGGACAAAAGTTACATCATTTTGAAAATTTCAACGGGACGCAAAATTTTAAATTTTATGGGGGGGAAACCCCCTTTCACAATCTGGGTTTAAAACCGCCATCGCCCTTGGGCAAGGGGGTTTTTGAAGGGGAAACCGGGGGGATAGTGCAGGAGGTCCGGGCGATTGTCAGTGGGGTGTTAAGTTTTTTTTCACAATTCAAAGCCTTTTAAAATACAATGTTTCATTTCAGCCGGGGAAAATTAAATCAATTTTTTTGGTTTGGGGGGATGGGGTTGAATTGTTATTTGGGTTTTTTTAAAACCCCAACCGGGTTTGCAACTTTTTTTCAACAAAAACAAAATCCTTCTTTTGTTTTAAAGGAAATTGGACTGCTTTTTTTCGCTTCTACAAAAATTTAAATTTTAGGAAATGAAAAATTTTTAAATTAATTTCCTTTTAGTGGGTTTTTGTTTTTAAAAAAGGGGGGTTTTTGCAATTAAAAAAAAAGTTTTTATCCCACAAAAAAACACAAATTTTGAAATTTCAATGGTTTGCCAAAAAAAATTTTTAAAGGAAAAATTTAAAAAAAAAAGGGTTTTTACTCCGGGGGAGAAAATCCTAAAATTTTTTTTAAAAATTCATTTTAAAAAAAAAAAACTTTATTAGCCCAAAGAGCCTTTTAAAATTTTAACTTGGAAGCCTTTTTTTTAAAATTTAAAAAAAAAGGTTTTAATTTTTGGGGGAATTTATATCTTTTCCATTACTTTTCCCTTTTTAAATTTAAAATTGGGTTTTCCCAATTTAAAAAACAAAAAACTTTTAAGCCAAAAATTCCCAAACATTAAAATTTTCAACGATTACCCTCAAAAAAAATTGTTTGGAGAAAAAAAAATTTTAGAATTTTCTTTTAAGTCCCTATTAAAATTTTTCTTTAAAAAAATTAAACTTTTTTAAAAACAAGGGTACTTTCGGGCGTTTAATTTATTCTTTTTGGGCCCTCTTTTTTTGTTTTAGGAAAAAAATGAAATTAAAAAAAGTTACTGGGGGAAATTGGGGAAAAATTTTAAACCCCTGGAAAAATTGTGAGTTGATTTTAATTGGAGCAAAGCATGGTTATTTAAATTTTAAATTTGCTACTTTAAAAACTTTCCAGATCCCCCAAAACCCTTTTTCCCCCCTTTATAAATTTTAATTCGTTTTCCGGGTGGATCCATTCCTTTTCAATAAACTCCCGTTTCATTTCCTTTTTTTGCAAAGCAAAACATTGTATTGGTTTAAGGGGGGCCCTTCTTTCCGGGGTTCCAAAAAAAGGGGGAAAGTTTAAAATTCCCCTTTTTGTGCTTAAAATTTCAAAATTTTTCCCAAAAAATTAAACCCTTTCCAAAACAAAGGGGAAAAAACAACAAAAATTTATTTAAAAATTTTTCTGGGATGTAAATTGTTTTGGGAAAAAAAAAATTAAAAAATTCTTTGGGGGAGTAAATTATTTTTAAAATTTTCCCAAAAAAGGGTTTTTTTTTAAAAAAAAAATGGTTCAGAAATTGCAAGCTAATTTAACGTTTTGTTTTGTTTTGGGAAAATTTGAAAAAAAATTTTTTATGGCCTAATTAATTTTATTTTATTTAAAATTGTTTTTCCCAAAAAGTTTTTTCCCGCCAAAGTTAGCTTTATTTTAAAATTTAAAATTTCCCCTCCAAAAAAATTTTTACGGGTTAAAATTTAAAAATTTCCGGAGAGGCTTCGGGGTTTTTTTTTTTAAAAATTAAACTTTTTGCTATTGGGAAAAATTCCTAGCCAAAATTTAAACACATAAATGTTTTCAGAATGAAGAATAGATCCTGCCTTTGCAGTTTAATTTTTTTCATCTTCCGCCGCCGCTTTAACGAATGTTAGGGCAGCACAAGGCGGACAGTCTACTCGACAGCCTCGTCCCCGTAAGAAAATCCCTGAGCCGGGCCAACAATGTGCTGCAAGATCTTAACCATCGGAACGTATAAGTTCCATAGCGGGCGGGGCTGGCTGGCTAACGTTACACAAATCACATCAGTGTGTAGTCGGCAACCAGACATCGTTGTTTCTATTTAATTTCGCATACTTTGGGTATACACGAGTCCTCGTGTGAGTGGGTATCGACAAATAGGTTTACATGCAGAGCACATGGACTCGGAGCTTCCATGGCGGTGGCTCCACGCAGTTCGCTTGAATACGTTCAGTTAGAATTAACCCCGTTTTGGGGGAAGAGTTTTTTATTTTAGACTCTGAACATAGAAAATAAAGTCAGGTAACTTACGCCACCCTAACGTTAATCCAATTGAACGCCAAAATAACGGTTACCGGCCTTAGCTAATGTGAACAGTTAAATTGCTCAATAAGTATCCATTCATGGGGATTACGGATGGATACAAAAGGGTCAACAATGGGAAAAGAGGATTAACCTCGGCTAGCAGAGTTAATGAGCTGGCCAAACTTACAGCATGGAGAAGTACGGTGATTTCACAGTCTTTTCACGGCGAATGAAATTACAATTTTTTTCACGCATTTACACGATTATCATTTCCGTAAATACCGTGAATTTGCCTAGCAAAATTTTCACGGCAAAATGACCTTTCATGTCGCTTTTCACGGTAAAGATAGTCATAGTGTCAGTGGTTTGGAGTTTTACACCCAGTTTGTCTTCTCTCTGTCTCTTGGTGTAATAAATACATTCAGAAATTATTGAGACTCCTGTGTACATCACTCAATTTAATAAGGCCTTGCACCCAATGACACTGTGAAAATCTCGCCGTTAAAATTTCAATAAACACGGTTAAAATATGGGTACCCTATTTAACCTTAATTTAACCGTCTTAGTGCACGGTTAAATCGCCCTTTAAAAATTCCTGTATTGTCTCGTTAAAGTGTGGTTAAAACTCGTACCTGTTCTGAGATCTGCTGAGGGCTTGCTCATTAACTCTGTGGTGAGTTAATCCATTGTTGACAGAGATAATCCCAATACAAAAGCCTCGCTGCCTGAGACATAACGGTCAATGTTTGTTCAACCATGCGCGAAAGAGTATCGCCATGTTGTGCCTTCATAGCGCAGCCTGCAGTCCGATCTAACTCGCTGAATTTCGAATAGTAGGCGCGCCCAGTCAGGAATGTGCCTAAAATTACGGCCAACGTTAGTCTAGTCTGGTCAGTCTGTTACGCTGCTGTAATTGTTGCGGCGCGCCGCCATTTTAGCGCCAAAAGAAGAAAAAGTCCGCCCCCGCTTAGGGATTGACGCTCGCGTCAGCACCGACAACTTTGTCTCTGATCGCAACTGGCGTGAATATTTGTGTGTGTGGCAAAATAAACCCTTTCACGGTATAGCGCCATATATGTGCGGCAGATTGTTATTTCGAACATTCGTCCGCATGCGCGATCGACCATCAGCCGAACTTCCCGCCGCACGAAGTACCGAGCGCTGGGTACCGGTATACGGTCCGCGCAGACGGCAACGAGCGCTCGAATAAACAATTTGCCCCGCGCCGAACATGTATGTCCGCAGAAACCCTTTTTGATTCGGGTTTTAATTAACTCACTTCTACACAAAATCGCGATTCACAGTAGATACTATCTGAAGATCAGGATCGCTTGGGGTTTTAAATTTGGCTAGTTGGTTTACCGAAAAACCGCGTTTTGCAGTTTTACTTGAATTTAAAAAATTATAATAATAATTAGAAAGTCATTATATAACATGTTACTGATGTTCTTCACCGTATATCAGAGAGCAATACAACTGCTATTTGTATCTACTATAATTATTTATTCCACTAATTGAAATTAACACATTTTAATTGAAAATATTAATTTATTTTAACAGAACAAGGAAAGGCTGGAAGGCTATGTCATTGGACAAGTCAAGGCAAGGAATTCCAGCGAAGGAAAAAAGGCGCCGAGAGTCAACTCAAGATATTTGTAGTGTTCCTGGTGCCAGTTTTATGTGATTATTTATTGTATTAAACTTTCATATTTATTTTGTTTATTTCAAAGTTAATATATACAATACTTAAAGCCTATGACCCTATGACCTTATTTATACTACTTAACATCGTGTTTATATTTTACTAGTCAACTTGTTTTAATTGCTTTCATTTATGTTGGCTCACACAGTTTTATATGCAATTTTTTATAAATTTTTTAAAGATTGTGTGACACCATATTAACAGTTATTTGAGATGATCTCTAAAGAACTGGGGTAACTCGCTTCGACCAGAGCATACGGATCGAAACGTTGAGTTGTACTCCAGTTCTTTCAGAACAATTATACTCAATGAGATTTCACATGGTGTCACCGCAATTTGTCTTACTTATCCTCCTCACCATGCCAAGCTACGAGTTTTACTTAACTTTTTTTATTGTAATTTAATTAACTCATTCACTTGATTATTTTGTTCGACTTGACGAAATAAAATTATGAGGAATTTTAGATTGTGTTTCTTGTCCTTTTGTAATGAGTATTTAGCACATTATACATTGCACATGAAATTTTTCAATATAAAACACATAAACAAACCGCCAAAAAAGGATGGGAATGATGTCGTCGTAATAAAACCACTGCCGATAAATGGAGTTAAAATTTTGGGCTTTACACAATTCTACAAATGCTAGGCATATCTAGTGTTCGATTTTGGGGAATTGCATGATAGACCGCTGACACTAAGTGACAGTATAGGTGACGATACTCGAAATTTTAATCGTTCATTATTTACACGGTACCCAAGACTCAATCTACATGTTTTCAAATCCGAATGGCCCGGCCCTCACATGGTGCACTGCCTCGCGCATTAACGGATCTGAAAAATATCCTGTCTCTTCTACATTTCCAATTTGACCAATCGGTCATTATTGGTAATGCTCATATACAAAAAGCCTAATATTCCCACAAAACTCATTGTCAAATGGACAAATTTTGGAAATAGTCAAATACGGATTCACTGTATTTCAATTGTATGGACAAATACATCTTGGAAAACAAAACAAAAAGTCAACAAAGATGTGGTGTCACTGAATGGGTTTGCACCATCATTATTTACACGTATTTTTTTTTTACACCGCAGCGACGGTTTTGTACGATTTCGCCTTGTGTCAAGACTATGAACCCATTCAGCACGCATGCCGCTGAGGAATTTCGACACCAAAAACCTACCATCAACGGAGAGGAATGGCTCCATGAGTTCCACTGCAGAGCCATGGTCACTGCAGCTTGGAGTTTTCATGCGCGCCTAGGGTTCTTAGTCTCTCTCAAGACCGGAATTGGCACTTTTACTGCACAAAACCCGTCATGTAAAAGAAAAAATACGCCGTGGTACATTTTCCCCAGGCACCTGATCAGTATTTTTTGCCCCAAAAATGATTACGCTTTGTTTTCAACTTAAAAACCAAAAGTCATGATATCGCCGACAGGAGTTCACATCATGTCTGAAAATTTCAACGGGTACATACAAAATAAATTATTATGGAGAAAATTGAAAAAATTAAGAATTATACTTATGGAGTAGGTGGCAATCCTATTTTCAGTATTTTTGCCCCAAAATGATTAGCTTTTCAACTTAAAACCAAAAAGTCATGATATCGCGACAGGAGTTCACATCATGTCTGAAAATTTCAACGTGTACATGCACAAAATAAATTGTTATGGAGAAAATTGAAAAAATTAAGAATTATACTCTATGGAGTAGGTGGCAATCCTATTTTCAGTATTTTTGCCCCAAAAATGATTAACGCTTTGTTTTCAACCTAAAACCAAAAAGTCATGATATCGCGACAGGAGTTCATATCATGTCTGAAAATTTCAACGGTACATGCACAAAATAAATTGTTATGGAGAAAATTGAAAAAATTAAGAATTATACTCTATGGAGTAGGTGGCAATCCTATTTTCAGTATTTTTGCCCCAAAATGATTACGCTTGTTTTCAACCTAAAACCAAAAGTCATGATATCGCGACAGGAGTTCACATCATGTCTGAAAATTTCAACGGTACATGCACAAATAAATTGTTAGGAGAAATTGAAAAATTAAGAATTATACTATGGAGTAGGTGGCAATCCTATTTTCAGTATTTTTGCCCAAAATGATTACGCTTGTTTCAACCTAAAACCAAAAAGTCATGATATCGCGACAGGAGTTCACATCATGTCTGAAAATTTCAACGTGGTACATGCACAAAATAAATTATATGGAAAATTGAAAAAATTAAGAATTATACTCAGGAGAGTGGAATCCTATTTTCAGTATTTTTGCCCCAAATGATTACGCTTGTTTTCAACCAAACCAAAAAGTCATGATATCGCGACAGGAGTTCACATCATGTCTGAAAATTTCAACGGTACATGCAAAAATAAATTATGGAGAAAATTGAAAAATTAAAATTATACCTATGGAGTAGGTGGCAATCTATTTTCGTATTTTTGCCCCAAAATGATTACGCTTGTTTCAACTAAAACCAAAAGTCATGATATCGCCGACAGGAGTTCACATCATGTCTGAAAATTTCAACGTACACTGTACATGCACAAAATAAATTAGTATGGAGAAAATTGAAAAAATTAAGAATTATACTCTGAGTACAGTAGGTGGCAATCCTATTTTCAGTATTTTTGCCCCAAAATGATTAGCTTTGTTTCAACTTAAAACCAAAAGTCATGATATCGCTGACAGGAGTTCACATCATGTCTGAAAATTTCAACGTGGTACATGCAACAAAATAAATTGTATGGAAAATTGAAAAATTAAAATTATACATGGGTACATGTACATGTAGGTGGTAATCCTATTTCAGTATTTTTGCCCCAAAATGATTACGCTTGTTTTCAACCTAAAACCAAAAAGTCATGATATCGCGACAGGAGTTCACATCATGTCTGAAAATTTCAACGGGTACATGCACAAAATAAATTGTTATGGAGAAATTGAAAAAATTAAAATTATACTGATGGAGTAGGTGGCAATCCATTTTTCAGTATTTTTGCCCAAAATGATTACGCTTGTTTTCAACCTAAAACCAAAAAGTCATGATATCGCGACAGGAGTTCACATCATGTCTGAAAATTTCAACGTGACATGCACAAATAAATTGTTATGGAGAAAATTGAAAAAATTAAGAATTATACTGGATGGAGTAGGTGGCAATCCCTATTTTCAGTATTTTTGCCCAAAATTATTACGCTTGTTTTCAACCTAAAACCAAAAGTCATGATATCGCGACAGGAGTTCACATCATGTCTGAAAATTTCAACGTGTACATGCACAAATAAATTGTTATGGAGAAAATTGAAAAAATTAAGAATTATACTGGATGGAGTAGGTGGCAATCCTATTTTCAGTATTTTTGCCCAAAATGATTACGCTGTTTTCAACCTAAAACCAAAAGTCATGATATCGCGACAGGAGTTCACATCAGTCTGAAAATTTCAACGTGGTACATGCACAAAATAAATTGTTATGAGAAAATTGAAAAAATTAAGAATTATACTGATGGAGTAGGTGGCAATCCTATTTTCAGTATTTTTCCCAAAATGATTACGCTTGTTTTCAACCTAAAACCAAAAGTCATGATATCGCGACAGGAGTTCACATCATGTCTGAAAATTTCAACGTGGTACATGCACAAAATTAATTGTTATGAGAAAAAAGGCAAGACTGCACATTCTACGAAGTTCGAGTGAATCACGCGACGCCAGTGTGCCGACAAGGCAAGCTTTTAACCGCCCAACTCAGGCTGATGGTACAGTGGTCAACTGCTCATCACACTGGCACCCGACTAATGTCAGTACATATGTCATCAATGTACATGTCAGAGTACATAATTACACATTGTACATTGCAACCGACTGGCTGGGTGGATGCTGGGTGTTGATCAATATGCTTAACTCATCCTTCATTCCGCTCACTCTTCAGTACTCAGTTGGTTTATGCTTGTTTTCAACTAAAAAAAAAAGTCATGATATCGAGGTAATTGTTCACATTTTGTGAGTAACATGATCCAAACGCTAACAAATATTTCTATTGCATGACAAGGTATGTGTTCGTACAATAAGAACGTATACGCATAGGCATTGACACAGCGTCGAAAATATTTATGTTATTATGATGACGATTGTTCTCAAGTAAGAACAAATTGTACGCTCATGCTAGCATTGACCAGCAACGGCTTCCTCCATGCTCGCACATACCCTGAGTGCCTTCCAATGACTGGATCAAATTAGCGGGTGGATCTTAGGATGAAATGTAATCCAGTTGGACGAAATTTGTTTGGTGACAATCAGTATTTTACACTAAAGATCTAAATTACAGGTACACGTATATCATCTGACCAAACATTTAAAGAAAAAGTAGGATGCATGATATCTATTTATTTATTTACTTATATTCATAGTTACTTTTTTAATAATAAAGTGCAGGATTTATACCGAAATACCACCACAAAGCCTAAAATACGGTTTTCAAAATAAACCGCGTTTATAAAATCATCCGTTTTGAGCCCCAGAGCGGTCAATTTATCCCGCAGTCGAGGCTTACGCTTACTGGTCCTCATCGTATCCTTGTTCTTCGGCAACGATTATTAAACAACCCTGAGTTTAGGAACCCGATGGATGAATGGTTTTTTTTATTTAAGTCCATGTTAGTATCTGTTTGGCCCGCAACATACCTCAGTTCGTAATCAATGCATTATAATTATTGTCCATTTCCTAATTACACTCTGGAATATGATATATATTATTCTAAACGATCCCTTCCGATGAAAACAGATTAAGTAGGCCTATACCTAAATATACACCATCACGCACGCCTATCACAGCACGCCAACCCATTCTCCGCTAGCAGCACAGACACCTATTCTCATATGGGCAAGGTAGTGGATTCTGAGCAATAGCGGCATGTCCCCGGCGTGTAGCTACCACCAGTGTTTTTTAGATTGAATGTACACTCTCGTAAGCTGTTTTAACTTTATCGCCTCTTGTGTCAAGTGTACGCACGTGTTATACTCGGTTAAACCACGGTTAAACTTGCATCCTCATTATCACATTGAACAAAGGTTTACAGTTATGAATAACAAAGGAAATCCTGGCGAAACCACCGGTTAAAACGGTGAGAATGGTTGAATAGCCAGCTGAAATCAAAGGGTTAAACATGGTTAAAACATCGGTTAAAAACATTTAACCGACTTTATATTTTAACCAAGGAGATTTTCACAGTGTGAATGGGATTTTAAAAAAAGTTCCATGAAATTTGAAATTTTGAGTGCGCTTATAATAATAATTACTCAAAATAAATCAGAGAGTGCACAAAAAATTATGACACCAGAGATAATAATGACAAGTTTTGGTATTCAAAAAAACCTG